>JALIGW010000001.1:148297465-148502465 GCA_023053685.1 Diadophis punctatus similis
AGTAACGATAAAAGAGGACAATAGGACAGTAGGACAGTGACGGTAGGCACAGTGGTGCGCTTTTGCACGCCCCTTACAGACCTCTTAGAAACGAGGAGAGGGTCAACTGTAGACAGTCTAAGGTTAAAGTTTTGGGGGTTTGGGGAAGAAACCACAGAGTCAAGTAGTGCATTCCAGGCATTGATCACTCTGTTGCTGAAGTCGTATTTTCTGCAGTCAAGTTTCGAGCGGTTTACATTGAGTTTGAATCTATTACGTGCTCGTGTATTGCTGCGGTTGAAGCTGAAGTAGTCATTAACAGGAAGGACATTTTGGTATATGATTTTATGAACTACATTTAGATCAGATCGGAGGCGACGTAGTTGTAAATTGTCTAATCCCAGTATTTCAAGTCTGGTGGAATAAGGTATTTTGTTGGGAGCGGAGGAGTGAAGGACTCTTCTTGTGAAATATTTCTGGACTCTCTTGATTGTATTTATGTCTCATATGCAGTGCGGGTTCCAGACAGGTGAGCTGTATTCCAGAACTGGTCTAACAAATGTTTTGTATATTCTGGTTAGTAATGTAATGTTGCCAGAGAAGAAGCTACGCAAGATTAGATTAACAACTCTTAGTGCCTTTTTGGCAATAAAGGGAACGCCCGTAGTTGGCAGGATTCGAACCTGCACGGGGAGACCCCAATGGATTTATAGTCCATCGCCTTAACCAACCACGACTACTCCTAGTATTCTCTAGTTGGAGCAGTTTTTGAACAATTAAACATCCAATGGGGGACATTTATTATGCTAAACCCCCCCCCCCCAGAACGAGATGTATAATAGATTCAAGATTTCATGTGGGGTTCAAAAATCTAAGGTGATTGTTTTTATGTTTCATGATATAGTTATGAATGCATCAGCTTTGACCAAAGTGAATAAAATAAATAGCTTGTTATTGCCTTCCCTTATTGCACATGGTCCATGAGCAGAGAAATGGCATTTTAATTTTAAGTGCAGCAAACTCAATATAAAATGGATGGATTTTCCTCTGATCTCATTCTTGATTTAAAACAAACAATGGGCAGAATGAATAAACGAATGAATAAACACAGGCAAGGGAAAAATCGCAGGGCATATAACATTACTGCAAGCCTGTCTCTTGCCCCCTTCTACTTTTGAGTTTGCATTTAATTGGGGAGAGCAGACTGATTCTCAACAAAGCCAAAAGAATAGTCAAGTCTCTCTCTTGATCCATCAGTTAGGGCTATTTGGATTTCCAGAACAGAAACATTTCAATTTGAAATGGGACAGCACCTCACATTTTTATAGAGTCCTCAGGTTCTATGCCTCCGTATAGGTTGTACATTGCAGATGAAGTGGTTTCATTCGAAGAAAATTTTGCCATCCCTAATCTGTCTGTCTTCTTTCTTTCTTTCTTTCTTTCTTTCTTTTCTTTCTCTTCTTTCTTCTCTTTCTTTCTTTCTTTCTTTCTTTCTTTCTTTCTTTCTTTCTTTCTTTTCTTTCTTTCTTTCTTTCTTCTCCCTCCCTCCCCTCCCTCCCTCCTTCTCTCTTCCTTCTCTCCTTCCTTCCTTTTTCTTCCTCCCTCCTTCCTCCCTCCTTCCTTCCTTTTTTCTTTCTTTCTTTCTTTCTTTCTTTCTTTCTTTCTTTCTTTCTTTCTTTTTCTTTTCTTCCTTCTCTTCCTTCCTTCCTTCCTTTTTCTCCCTCCCTCCCTTCCCTCCCTCCCTCCCTCCCTCCTTTCTTTCTTTCTTTCTTTCTTTCTTTCTTTCTTTCTTTCTTCTCTTTCTTTCTTTCTTTCTTCCTCTCCTCCCTCCCCTCCCTCCCTCCCTCCCTCCCTTCCTTCTCTCTTCTTCTCTTCCTTCCTTCCTTTTTCTTCCTCCCTCCCTCCCTCCTTCCTTCCTTCCTTTTTTCTTTTTCTTTCTTTCTTTCTTCTTCTTTCTTTCTTTCTTTCTTTCTTTCTTTCTTCTCTTTCTTTCTTTCTTTCTTTCTTTTTCTTTCTTCCTTCTTCTCCTTCCTTCCTTCCCTTTTTCTCCCTCCCTCCCTCCCTCCCTCCCTCCCTTCTTTCTTTCTTTCTTTCTTTCTTTCTTTCCTTTCTTTCTTTCTTTCTTTCTCTTCTTTCTTTCTTTCTTTCTTTCTTTCTTCTTCTTTCTTTCTTTCTTTCTTTCTTTCTTTCTTTCTTTCTTTCCTTTTCTTCCTTCCTTCTCTCTTCCTTCTCTTCCTTCCTTCCTTCCTTCCTTCCTCCCTCCCTCCCTCCCTCCCTCCCTCCCTCCCTCCCTCCTCTTTCTTTCTTTCTTTCTTTCTTTTCTTTCTTTCTTTCTTTCTTTCTCTTCCCTTGTTTTGTTGCTTCTGCTGACACAATGTTCTCCATTTCCTCCTCCTGCTTTTTCCCTCATCCCTCCTCTGTACTCAACACTCATACTCGTAATTTAATCTCTCAGTCAATGTCTTGCTTTAATCAAGTCTCTGTCATGCCAATTATATCACACTTCTTCTCCGCCACATGTGCTTCTAATTCAGCCACATTATTAATGCTCAGCTAGCATTTCTATAAAATGCCTTTCAGGACTAATCCTTTCTTGGCCAAGGCTGGGTAAGAGTAGTCAGAAATACCCCATTCCTTCGTTCTTCTGCCCCTCCTCCTATGTGTATGGATCTTCTCTTAAGAGGGGACATTTGTGAGCACTTCAGTTGATTGGGTGGGTGTAATTCTCAGCAAATAATGGATACAACCCCCTCTATCTGGATGGGACAGGCATATTGTACCATGTTTCCCCGAAAATAATACATGTCCCCATAATAAGGCCAATCAGGCTTTTCAGCACATGCGCTGAAATAAGCTCCCCCCAAAATAAGCCCCCCCAACTGCTTTCCAGGGAAAGGGGGGACATGCCCCACGCACCCGGGCCGAGCCTGCTCGGGGCAACAGAGGCAGCCACTCGCTCGCCCAGTGGCTCCCATTTGTTCCAAGCCCCCCATCCTTTCCTCAGAAAGGTGACAGCAGCAGCAGCAGCAACTCACCTAGCGGGAGGAAATGTTTGGTGTTAACTCATGCCCAGTGGTGCAAGGCGGCAGGAGGGCCCAGCTACGGAACCCGCCGAGAGAGTCACCCGCTGAGCCAGAGGTGCAGGGAGGCGGATCCCGGGGTGGGCAGGTAGAAGGGCACTTTCGCGTCTCTCCATGTCACTGTGGGGTGGGGGATTGGGGGGGCGTGGCTCCTCCCCCTCCCACCGCAGTGGCTCCAGAGCCTCGATCTCTGCCTCACCTCCTCCTCCTCGCAGGCAGGAGCGCATTTCAAAACGCCGCCGGAGGCAGAGCCCAGAGGAGCCCGAGCCAGTCCCGCGGGGTGTGTACATCTTGTGTCAGCACCTGCGCGCACCCCGCCTCTCTCTCTCTCTCTCTCTCTCTCTCTCTCTCTCTCTCTCTCTCTCTCTCTCTCTCTCTCTCTCTCCCTCCCTCCCTCCTCCCTCTCCCTCTCTCTCTCTCTCTCTCTCTCTCTCCTGGGCTGGGAGCCGCTTTTTTTGCAGTGGGCACTCTTTTAGCCAGGAGATAGAGAGAGAGAGAGCAAGCGAGAGGCGGGTGCATGCACATCCCGTGGGACTGGCTCGACTCCTCTGGGCTCTGCCTTCGGTGGCATTTGAAATGCACTCCTGCCTGTGAGGAGGCAGCGAGGCAGGGATCGAGCCTCGCCTCCTCTTCCTCGCAGGCAGGAGCGCGTTTCAAAAACACCGCCAGAGGCATAGCCCAGAGGAGCCGAGCCAGTCCCGCAGTGTGTGCGCGCACCAGCCTCTCACTTGCTCTCTCTCTCTCTCCGAGGAACACAACAGAGCTACAAATGTCAGGTAGGACACGCGTCTCACAGCCCACCCCGCCCCGCCCCGCCCCACCTGCCACCCCCAAATTGCGTCCCACCATGAGACGCATATCCTACCTGACACTTGTAGCTCCATCGCGTTCCTCAGCATTGTGTCCAGGAAAGCCCATTGTAAAAGAAATCTTCTGATGAGTTCGAGAAGTTTGATTGAACTCGCGAGACATTTTCTTTTACAATGGGCTTCCCTGGACACAACGCTGAGGAACGCAACAGAGCTACAAGTATCAGGTAGGACGCGCATCTCGCGGCCCGCCCCGCTCCACCTGCCATCCCCAAATGGTGTCCTACCTGGGACTTATAGCTCCATCGTGTTCCTCAGCATTGTGTCCAGGGAAGCCCATTGTAAAAGAAAACGTCTCGCAAGTTCAATCAAACTTCTCGAACTCACGAGAAGTTTTCTTTTACAATGGGCTTCCCTGGACACAACGCCGAGGAACATGATGGAGCTACAAGTCCCAGGTAGAACATGCATCTCGCGGCCCAACACGTCCCACCTGCCAGAAATGAGTCTCTGTGAGACTCATCACGCCACCGCCCGCTGCCTCATGGAGCAGGACTCTGCTCCAAGGCTTGTGCCATTGCATGCATGAACGGCAGTACTACCGTGAGTTTTGACATACCGGCACAGCCGTGAGCGGCAGGACACCAGCTGTGCTGGTATGATGAAGCTGGCGGCAGTCTTGCTGTTTGTGCATGCAATGGCACAACAAGCCTTGCAGAGTCCTGCTCTACGAGGCGGTGACGGCGTGACAGCCACTCAGCCGGCGCCAAGAACAGGGAGGGGAGGCAGCAGCAATGTGACATACAGTTCCACGCTCGCCGCCTACTGCACCCCCAAAATAATAACCCCCCAATAATAAGGCCAAGGCCATATTTCGGGGTCAAAAGAAAATAAGACCCTGTCTTATTTTTGGGGGAAACACGGTATCTGTTAATCAAATCATTTCATTGGAAGGGGTTTAGGCAGACCACCCTTCCAACTCCTTGTTCAATGCAGAATTCAAATTAAATCATCCCCAATAATTCTTGTCCTTCCTCTGCTTTGAACATTCAGTGAAGAGGAACTCAACACTCCTTTTGGTCTTAGCAAATATAATGAGGAGGTAACACCACAACCCAACTAATAGCCTGCTTGTTCTCCTTAGAATATTTTCTCAACCTTGCCAGAGCAGAGACCACATATTTCTATAGCTTTCCCAATTGTTATTGATATGCAGACAAGGAATGATGATTGGTGGAACAACTCCATGTGAGCAGTTGCTGATTTTGTGTTCCAAATGGCCCCAGGCTTTATCCTTACAGCAAAAAAGGAAGGATTTGGGAGAATGAAGAGGAATTGCTATCAAAGGAAGAGCTCTTCATTGCTAGGGCTCTTTGCTCTCCAGTGAGGTTAGGGCAAGTGGAAAATGGAAATGAAAAACGACAATGGAAGAACTTCATATAGAGGGCTGCTGGCTAGCACTCTTCTCCCCCTTCTAAGTTCTGGAACAATTCCAGGGACACTGCAGTTGAGCCAGCAATAAATCAGTGCAACCAGAGGTGGGTTCCTGCCAGAGCTGCCCACTACACAGCTCCGGTAGGGAGCAGCGGATTTCGCAACTGCTCCGAAGCCCTCTCTGCCGGTCCACCCGGTGCGTCGCCATTTTTTTCCGGTGATTTTCAGGCGATTTTGCTTCTGCGCATGCGCGGAAGCAAAATCGCACCAAAATCTCACAAGGGGACGCGCGCACGAGATTTCGGTGAGATTTTGCCTCTGTGCATACGCAGAAGCAAAATCGCGCGAGGGGGCGCACACGCGTAGCAAGCGCGCGCCCCCCCCCGAAGCGTGGAGATGCGCGCGCATGGCTCCGGCAGCGAGGTAAATGAGCAACCCGCCCCTGAGTGCAACTCTATGAGACAGCTATCAAGCAGAACCAAAAGTATTTCTGAAGTGGGGCAAAGATCTTGTACAGAAATACAACTAGGCATTTTTTCCTTTGTGTAATATGATGGCGGCGAAGGGAAGGAGAGATAATGGGGTCATGCTGGTAAAATGGTCACTACATTCAATGTATTTTAAGGCCTGGAGGAGAAGAGAAAGATAAATCCTATCCCAAATAGAATTTTATAAATAAGCAGACACATCCTGGCAACCATGGCCATTTGAATGACTCGGTGACCCAGCAAGGATGGGGGACATATCCTTAAGCACATTTCTCAGTGCTGTCCACCCCAGTTGCTGAGGCAGCCATCATCCTATACCTTAGGCCTCCAAGTATATGGTGAAACTAAATCTATGCACCGATTACACACAATCTCAAACTGAATTAAGCTGGTGTGGATGGATTTGGGAGACATTCAAGCAAACCAGAGTTCCTCTGAAACAAATTAATACAAAGATGGACCCTCTCAAAGATGTGCTGATGAGTCCATATTTGGAGTGAAATAAAGCCACCAGGAGAGCCAGAAAGAAGGCAATGGCAAACCACTTCTGGAAAACCTTGCCAAGAAAACTACAGGCAATCACCAAGAATTGAACATGATTGAATGGGAAAAAAAAAGCGACCTCATCTGGTCCACCATTAGAAGGCAGCAATGTGGCCAAGAAGATGAACTCCTTCCTACTGTCTGGTGGTCATTGAGATTCTCGGACTCCTGATGGTCCCACTCTAGAATGAAACTCTAGAATGCATTTGCGGAAAATCAACATGTTTCTCCCCTGTATAATGGAAATGCTCGAATGAGCAGGGAAGGAAAAGTGGGCTGTAGCGTTTTGACTAAGAGCTCTAATTTCTATTTAAGAGCAAATTATTTTAGCAGAACTCTCCATTCCTAGTCCTTTGGGGAAGGAATATTTGGTTGAAGCAACAATAAATATGGTTGTTCTCTTGACATGACACTCCTTTCCCCCCCAGAAGTAGATGTGAACATTCTGAAGAGACTCTCAGATCTGGAAGATGGTTGTTTGGATGATTCTAGATATTTGAAGACCTACTTTTTTTCCCTGCTATTGCTTGCTTTATATCCATCATTTTTGACTGGCTGGTTGTTCTTACCCTATGAGCTGAAAAATATTGTGTATCATCAGCCTTGAAAAGGTAGAAGTGACTTAAATAGCACAGGTACTCATCTCTTGGGTAAAAGAGATAGGCTTTACATAGATATCCATTATTTTTATTTGATTATTATTTATCAAAGAATTTATATACCCTATCCTTAAGTCGAGGATTACCTGCATACATATGTGTATGTGTTTGTGTGTATGTATATTTATATGTACATACATACATACATACATACATACATACATACATACATACATACATATTTTTATCTTTTATTATTGTAAACCACGCCCTTGTGGGTGACCAATAAACTTTATATTTTTAAAAAAAGTTTTTTTATTTTTTTCCCACAATCTCCATATACACATCCATACATATACCATAAATCATGTCAAAACATCAAAACGTACATAATTATACATTTCTATCCAATATATCACAAATTAATATCTTAATTTTGCACCATTATACTTCTATTTGCCAGTCTGTTTTCCCTCATTTCATAACACTCCCCTCCCTCCCTCTGTCTCCCTCTCTTCCTTCTACCTCCTTTCTCCTTCTCTCTCCCATCCTACTTCCCTCCTCCCCTTTCCCATCCCTTCCCTTTCCTACTTCCTCTCTCTCTCTCTCTTATCCTTTCCCTGAGTGATTCTAATCATAGTTCATCTTACATTTAACAGACTAGTAACATATACCCCTACATCATTTAATTACCGGTGCCCCTTTTAAACTTATATATTTTCTGTATCATATCTATGCATATAACCTCTTCCCCCCCCTCCTTTCTAGGTATATATATATATACTGCTATTCTAGTGCTGCCTTCTTTACTACCTAATTTTGTCACCTGGGTCTTTCACCTTTGATTCTCTATTTTCTTCCAATTTAATCAATCTTACTCAACTTCTATGCATATTTATTTTCTATCCAATCATAAAACTTCACCCATACATTATAATACTCGGAATCTTCCTGCCAATAAATTTTATAAATACATACATACATACATACATACATACATACATACATACATACTTACATACATACAGTACATACTGTCCACCTGTACTGACATTAAGAGTGGGAAGGTTAATGCAGTGGCAGGCCAAAGAAGGAGGCTTGGTTAATAGACTAGGATGGGCATTGTGGGGCGGAAAGAGGCCAAGAGGATAAAGTGATAAAACATGCATCATAAAGTTGCGTGGGGACATTGCATGGAGGCCTGCATCCCAATGTCATGACATACATTTTGTCATTCCGATGACACTTGTCGATTCCGCAGATGCTTCTGGACTAAGAGGCTCTCGCATATGGCAGCCTTTTAAGCTGCTTGTCTCCCAGGCAGATACCAGCTGGAAACGAAGCCAGCGTATGAAATCACTGTCTGGATTTTCAAACTTCAGGAATGAAACTGGCCAAGTATTTTGCTCAGACAGAGCTTAGCACAGCTCCCAACTGGTGGATCCCTCTACTTCTTCACCATTGGCTTCTTTCCAGGGAGGCAAGGTCGAATTGCTTTTCTTTTGGGGGGTGGGCGGGTCTTTGAGGACATATGGTTTCCATTTGCATGAAGAAATAACATCTAGCAATCAAAATGATAGGGTTGGAAGGGACTGCAGAGATCATCTAGTCCAAACTCTGTTAGAGTTGTACCAGTGGAAAAATACACACATTGCAATCATTTTCCCATTCTTGCTGACACTTGAAATAGACGGAGAACTTGATCAACACATGCCAATTTGAATTCCAATCCCAGATGGACAACTGTTGCAAGGCAATGTTGCGGGCAAGTGGGGGCATAGAAACACACACAATGATATTACAATATAGAAAAGGAGCACTCCCTCACTGCTTTGATGCATAAAGAGCCGAGGTGGCGCAGTGGTTAAAATGCAGCACTGCAGTTCAGCAGTTCAGCTGTTCAAATCTCACCGGCTCAAGGTTGACTCAGTCTTCCATCCTTCCGAGGTAGGTAAATTTAGGACCCAGATTGTTGGGGGCAATATGCTGAACTCTGTAAACTGCTTAGAGAGGGCTGTAAAGCACTATGAAGCGGTATATAAGTCTAAGTGCTATTGCTATTGCTATAATTCATTTAAAAAAAAAACAAATGAAATGTCTACATTTAAATGGCCCACTGGCATACTGGGTTTTTTTTTAAAAAAAGACACCATTTCAAGGATAGGGATGACTGTTTTACCATGTGAAGTTTCTTTCTAAAGTGGGGACTGGCAGCTTGACAGTCCAGGATGAAATGGGCATGGAAGTTAATGTCTGGTGACCACAAGGGAAGGAGCATGCTTGCCACCACACTCACTAGCCAATCAGAGCAAGGGTGTAATCGTATGTGGGAATGAGCATGAAGGACAAGGTCAGTGGTGGGATTCAATTTTTTTTACTACCGGTTCTGTGGGCATGGCTTGGTGGGCGTGGTGTGGCATAGAGGGCTGAATTTTGTTTCTCCAGAACGTTAACTTAATTTTTAAAATACGTACTGTGCAGTGGTGGGATTCAAACATTTTTACTACCGGTTTCTGTGGGCATGGCATGGCTTGTTGGGCGTGGCTTGGTCAGCGTGGCAGGGGAAGGTTACTGTAAAATCTCCATTCCTTCCCCACTCTAGGGGAAGGTTACTGCAAAATCCCCATTTCCTCCTGATCGACTGGGATTCGGGAGGCAGAGAATAGATGGGGGCGGGGCCAGTCAGAGGTGGTATTTACCTGTTCTCCGGACTACTCAAAGTTTCCGCTACCGGTTGTCCAGAACTGGTCAGAACATGCTGAATCCCACCTCTGGATAAGATGCTTCCTGGGGAGCGATCAGCTAAAAAGCAAAGGAAGCTACAGATGTTTAATGGTCAGAGAAAGAAGCTTAAGAAGGACCAGCCCTAAATTGGTCAGGCTGTAAAAAGGAAACAGCGGAAGGTTTGTATTTTCAGACTCTGTTTTATTTATTTATTTTATTTTATTTATTTATTTTTGTCAAGTACGTGTTGGTAATATACATAGATATAATATTGTTTATATACATAAAATGGGTACTGATAAGAGGGAACATTAGGACAGGGACGGTAGACACGCTGGTGCACTTATGCACGCCCCTTACTGTTAACATAGCCTTACAATAAAGTAGAATTAGTTTGCCTGACCAGATTCCTGTCTGGTTTACTCAGGAGGGCTGACAAAGGGCATTGCCTTTAACAAATGAAGTTTATCAGATGGGCCATTTGGCCCAGCTTGTGCAGGCAGAAATGGGAAAGCTCGAGTTTTGACATCGCAAGCTAGAAAAGATGAGAAGAAGAGATGCATTTACCCTGGCCTCAGTAGGCTGAGGATGACATTAGACATTCGTATCCTCAAGATACAAGTAGTTCTCACATCAGGATGTGTGGATGGAATAATCTGGAGTAAAGTAAAATAAATCCCATTATTCCTTTTAGAAAGTCTACAGTAAAAGTTGCACGTTGGGTCACAGAAAGGTAGACAGACATGTGAAACATGGCTCCTCCAAGGTTTGCCTTGCTTATCTTCAAGAAGTAGACTACTATTGATCCTCGACACAGTTACCTTTGAATTTGTTATGCTTCAAGTTCAAAAATTCTGCCTATGGATTCCCAGCCACAGGTTCCCATGTGGTTCCCTGATGGACATTTATTTATTTCATAATGTTTCAATAAACTTTTCCAGAGCACTTCATAGAAGGGCTTTTATTCTGCGTGTGAGAAAACTTTTAATACTGTTAAACGTTTTCCTCCTACATTAAAATAGGATAGGAAGCTACCTTTGAACTTATGTCTGAGTCATCTATAATTTTTAAAGTTTTGTACTTACTACTTCCCACAGTTTTACTATATAAGGTGGTGGTGTTTTCGGGGGTAATGCCAGAAGTTAAACCTATGGAGGAGTCCCACAAGCCAAAAACATCCTGAGGCCACTAAGTTATAGCCCCACTGAAAATATATAGGCAATATGGAGGATATAGACGGATGCCAAGCCATGCTGGTTAACAGCCTGCTGCCTCTTGACAATATAGTTGGCAATACATAATGTGTGACTGAAATAACAACAGACTTATCTGTATACTTGAAATCCCAATGCCATGTTACATTTGCAATTTTGTACAAGCTAGCAAAATTTCTCTATGCATTGGTGAATTAGTGTAATCGTTGGCAGATGTGAATTTTCAATTAGAATTCCCCAAGGGCTCACCATTTCAAGGGTTGCTCTGAAACCCAGCTAGAACACATAGCTGAGAGCTGGAAGAAGGAAGGTTGTTAATGGGAGCTGACAGGAGGGGGTGACTTTCCTGGCCCTTGGAAGAGGCCAAAATCTGTAATATTTTTAATGCCTCTTCAGCGCGTGTGCATACACACACACACACACACACACACACACACACACACACATTCACTGGCAAACGTCCTGGCTGTTTCTTGTGAAATGATACTGCTTTGACACAACATCTCTTTACAACTTGATCTCCAGATGTTAGGCTGATTTCATATAGATCCACAATGATATTTTTAATAGTTGAGGATTAGTGTTGGATTTACTTTCTGTCACTCCATGATTCCATGGCTTTGTTGTTTATGTAAAGATACCTCTCATGCCGTACAATGTGAGTCCACAAGAGGTGGTGGCCTGGCAGATCTCCAGCAGCAGCAAGCCCCTGGATAGCAGGTTATCATATGAGGACGACTGCAAATGATGCAGTATTGCTGGCAGACAATCCTGCTGGTTTTCATACAGTGAGAAGTTTCACTCTTGGTTTTTTTATTTTTTATTTATTTGGTTTTATTTCATTTCTTTAAAGCTGCCTGCTAACAGGCATTTTTTTGGTGGCTCACAAATAAAGATCTCATCAAAATACAATAAAAACAACAATAAACATGAAACGCTCAAACTTTTAAATTAGGAGACTCGGGTTAAAGATACCATGAAATTCTTTACTATAAAAAGGTTTTGGAGGAATAGAGATCTGTATAAAATAGATAGTCCTCGTTTAGCAACGGCTTTGGATAGCAACTGTTCTCAAATTCGATGGTAATAAGCAATAGTAAAAAGTTCATTTCCTGACCAATGAGTGCATTTGCACAACAATTCCTTCAATATGAAACTGAGTGAATTTCAAGAAGGAGCTGCCAGCACCAGAAAGGTTCTAATTGGCTAATTAAGATCACAGAGCTAAGCTTGTTAATACTTGTTAAGGCTTCTGACTTCCTGCAGGCTTTCCCATTGAGTTTCCTTGAGGGAATCTGGCAGGGAGCATCAGAATTTTTTTCTTCCCTACCCACTTTCCCTTCCCTTCCCTTCTCTTCCCGCAGACTCGGCATATTGCCCTCAACAATCTGTGTCCCCATTTTATTGACCTTGGAAGGATGGAAGGCTGAGTCAACCTTGTTGCCGGTCAGGATCGAACTGCTGGCAATCAGCAGAGTTAGCCTGCATTCTAACCACTGAGCCACCATGGCTCATAGAGATCATGAGACTGGCTGGGAAACTGTCACAGAATATTGAAAACAAAGATCACATGACCACAGCAGCAGTCCAGTAGTGCATCAGCAGCTGGTAGCATTGAAGAAGTCACAACTGTTGTGGTCCCCCAGCGGCCTGTGCAGCTGGCAGCAGAGTCAGACAGCGAGGAGGCTGGGGAGGAACCTGGGCCAGGCCTGGAGTCTGGAGAAGGCTCGGTGCCAGAGGCAGGGATTCAGCCAGGGCCATTAGGGAGGTCTGTCCCGCCTCCAGAACTTGAGCGAGGAAGAACAGGAGGAGTTCTTGACATGAGCGAGGAAGAACAGGAGGAGTCTGTTCTCAATGCATGCATGCGCAGAGCTACCAGAAGGCAAGAACAGGACCAGAGGAGAAGGACTACTTGGGGATAATTGGCTCCTCCCATAGGCTATATAAGTTGAGAACACAAAAGGGTTCGGTGCAGGAAGCAACTCCATTCAATTCTAGATCTCGTCTGCAACTCAAGCATCAGTGTTGTTCCTGTTTGAACTTGCCAAGTTTTCCTGCAAATTGTTCCTTGGCAGTTTGCCAAAGAAGAGCAAGGTTTGTGTGTGTTATCTGCCTTTCCCTGACTTGTTCTGTTTTGTTTGGACTTATGCCAACTGCTAATGACAATAATTAGCAGCTGTTACAAAGAAAAGACTTGCTTTACTTTATTTGAACTTAGGACGACTGCTAATGAAAACAATTAGCAGCCTTTACAAATAAAAAGTGGTTTGTGAGACACTGTTTGTGCCGTGTTATTTAACCAGGAAGCCTAGGTCAGAACAACAACCTCCCCCAAATTCATTCCCTCACAAGTCATGGGTCCCTTGTATTTTTTAAACCCAGTTGAAGTAGCTTGGTTTAAAAATTGTTGCCTCATGATGCACCCAGTTAAAGGTCATGACAAGAAGGTTTTGGATATATTCCATATTTTAAAAGTACAGCTTTATTTCAAAACTGTTTTTTTATAAAACAAACATGGATCCCTGAGAAGCAGTCCAAAGTGAGCCAAGAAGCTTAAACAAGTCATCCAGTATTTTAAGTCTATGACCACCATGTGCTGCTCCAAAAAGGTGGAATTTCCTTCAAGTCCTAATAATTTCATGGACATATCCAGATAACACTTTCTTGGCATCGAGGAAGCAATTTACCATTATCTTCTTTTGCATTGCTTGTTTAATCTTCCTAGTTATTTCAGTTTTCTTCCCATCCCCCCCCAAAAAATATTCAGGGTTTTAAGGGAGTTCTATGCTGGATATTCACAGCACCTGAGGTGGGTTTCAGCAGGTTCTAACCAGTTCTGGAGAACTGGTAGCAGAAATTTTGAGTAGTTCGGAGAACTGGTAAATACCACCTCTGACTGGCCCCGCCCCCATCTATTCTCTGCCTCCCGAGTCCCAGCTGATCGAGAGGAAATGGGGATTTTGCAGTAACCTTCCCCTGGAGTGGGGAGGGAATGGAGATTTTACAATATCCTTCCCCTGCCATGCCCACCAAGCCACGTCCACCAAGCCATGCCATGCCCACAGAAACCGGTAGTAAATTTTTTTGAATCCCACCACTGCACAGTACGTGTTTTAAGAATTAAGTTAACGTTCTGGAGAAACAAAATTCAGCCCTCTATGCAGAAGCTGAGCAGTCAGATCAATTTCACTGAACAATCTCTCCTCAAATTTGGGGGTTTATCAAAACACAGAATCACATATTTGGAACGGGCTATTTAGCGCAACCCCTTGCCCAGTGCACTAAAACATCCCAGCCTCTGCCAACGATCTCTCCGGGTACTGAATACAGTTGGGATACAAGGACTGTTTCTCTTCAGCTGCACAATCCTGGGATCCTATGGTTGATCTTCAGTAAGAAAACAAGAGGTAGGCAAAATCTATGGCACTTTTGAAATGAAGAAACCGTAATTCCTCTGCCTCCTGTCTTTCAGGTTTACTTAATGAAGTCCACTGAGTAAAACTACTCTTTTGATTAATATTTTTCAGACAGATGATTATTCCAAAACCCAGCATTGAATATGACAAGCAGGGGTGTTGGGGTGGGTGGGAGTCAGAAAAACAAGGAATGACAACTGTTCAAAGTTACAATGGCAATGAAAAAAGTGACCATTTTTCACACTTATGATCTTTGTAGCATCCCCACGATCATGTGATCAAAATTCAGAGGCTTGGTTCAAATTTGGTTCAAACCTATGACTGTTGCTGTGTCCCAAGCTCATGTGATCACCTTTTGTGACCTTTTGACGAGCAAAATCAATGGGGAAGCCAGATTCACTTAGCAACTGTGTTACTAACTTATCAACTGCAGTGATTCACTTAACAACTGTGGCAAGAAAAGTCATAAAATGGGGCAAAACTCACTTAACAAATGTCTCACTTAACAACTGAAATTTGGGGCTTTTTTGTGGTCATGAGTCAAGGACTACCTGTAGCATTTTTATTTATCCTTCTTAGTATCTTCTTTACTTCCCCCTCCTATTGGTATTATGATGATGATGGTGGTGATTATTATTGTGTTGTTTTGCATGTACCCTGAAAGCTTCTGCACTGGAGACAAATTCCTAGTGTGTCTCTTCACACCTGCCCAAATAAAGTGTTCCATTTCAAAAAAAGAGGCAGGGCTTCAACTGCACAGTCACAGCCAACCCTTGACTTTTTTGACCTTCTCTGCCAACATCCCTGGTGAGTTGGCGAAAGGAAAGCTTTGCTGCGACTCATCTTAAAATACTATCCCCTTCCAGCCTCATAAGTAAGCCCTGTGTCACACACACAGGCAGAGAAAGTTTGGCCGAATATGCATGGAATTTCGGTAAATCTTTTTTTTAACCGAATAATACGTAGGATGATATATTTTTTTTGTTTTGTTTTAAGGAAAAGGTTCATACTGTGAAAAGATATGAAGGAAATAGCGCGTGCAAATTCCGTTTGTTTCCCCTGTCGGATTGCTTTACAGACAGTAAGGAAATGGTAAAATGTTAAGCAATGAAGTTGAGAAGAAGTGTAGCATAATGATGGAAGAGCATAATAAATAATCTTCAGAAAATGAAACTAGGTGAAGAATAGTGCAGACCTTTTGTATTCCTGAGGGCATCTCTTGGAAAGGGCTCAGTTCATAAATTATCTCTGTTAGGCCTGGCTTGCATCACTGCGAGGCGCATTCTGTGGTTATCTACCTGGCCTTCTCTTTTATTGTTCAGCTTTGTGGTAAATAGTTCCATATGCCACAGATCTGTAAAACTCCATGGAGGCGGGGGATGAACGTACGAGACAATGGGTCAGGTTCACGCAACATGGTGAGCCAGAATAGCAACCATCAATAAACCCCTATCAGTTCGACTCTTGTGTTGTGTTAAGTCCTAGACCGCTATTTTTACAAACCACAAAGGCTGGATGAAATAAGTTAAATCAAAAGGCACAATATGATTCGTATGATGTGTGAACTCTCTAATTTTTTTAAAGATAAAACTCTATAGTCCAAATAAGGAAATGCACTATATATTTTTAAATGTCCCTTCATTTTGTCTCTGTGTGTATGAGTTCTGTCTCCTATTTTGAAGGGGGAAAAAAGAACATTACGAGAGCTTCTAATAAGCAACCAAAGCAATCAAATCTAATAATTCCTTCTGGCCAATCCCATACTTTCTATCCTCCAGCTTCAACCATAGGCGTTAGCCACAAGTAGATTTTCTTCTGCCCAAATACAAATAAGCCCCACTAAAAATAACAGCTATGCTAATTTCCTTCTAGTGAGAAGGAGCTTTTTGGCAAGTGGTGGAAGAGGACAGAGTAATTATTTTAACATTTTGAAAATTCTAATCAGCCTTCAGGATGAATGGTTACCATTTAATAAATCGCAAATATCTGTGTTTGCCTAGGCCCTAGACCAGTGATGGCGAACCTATGGCACGGGTGCCACAGGTGGCACGTGGAGCCATATCTGCCGGCACGCGAGCCATTGCCCTAGCTCAGCTCCAGCACGCATGTGCGTGCACGGCAGCTGGTTTTTGGCTCACACGGAGGCTCTGGGAGGATGATTTTGGTCTCTGGAGGGCCTCTGGGATGGCGGGGGGAGCGTTTTTGCCCTCCCCGAGCTCCAAGAAAGCCTCTGGAGCCTGGGGAGGGCAAATAACGGGCCTACTGGGCCCACTGTAAGTCGGGAAATGGAGGGGTGGGGGGGGGGTCACGCACGCATGCACAGGGGGGTGGGGCAAGTGGGAAACTTTGAATTATGGGTGTGGGCATGCATGAGCGTGTGATAGCACGTGCGCGCACTATTTTGGCACCCAAGGGAAAAAAGGTTCGCCATCACTGCCCTAGACTTTCAGTTTTTAAATTTGTATCCTAACATTTTCACACATGCATATTTAATGTAAACAAAACTCTGATTTGGGGCTTGCACATGGTATCAATATCCTTAGTGGTAGTTAAATATACAACGACAAATAGCTTAATTTTTGACCTACTTATGTATTTTTGATATATTATACAGGGTACACTTATAATGGAATATAACATTTTATTACGTCTGAATGTTTGAAATTACAAGTAAATGCTAACTTTTACAAAACAACATACAGCCTTCTTAATAGAATGATTCTGGATAGTGCATGAATTGTGTCATTACATAGTCTAGTCATTGGATTTCGTTTGTTTGTTTAAGCAATATCTATACTTAACTTGCAAATCACGACTCTGGGAAGCTGTCATAGAATTAAAAACACAGCATTAAAAAAAACCAATGAGCATTTTTTTAAAGCCCCACAAAAACACAACATAATGCAATACAGCTGACGCCAATGACAGCATGTCTGCATTGTGATGCCATTTACCAGAAAGGCTCCATTGTTGTAAGCCTAATCTTTGGGAGAGAAAAAAAACAAGTTTTAAGGGCATTGTGGGAGGCAAACAAGGTCAGAGCCATCCAAATCTCAAGGGCTCTGCTGCTCTAAAAGAAAGTATTCCAATAGAGAAAGCATACCTTTGTGGGTCACATTGATGATGATGATGATGATGGTGCTATATGTTCAATCATCTCAAATTCTCTATGATCCTATAGATCAGGGGTCCCCAACCCCTGGTCTGTGGACCGGCACTGGTCCTCAGCATGCCAGAAACCTGGCTGCGCAAACAAGCAAGGCCCCATCTGCAGGATGCAGGTAGCATGCAAAACTCTGCCCCCTCCAGTCCGTGGAAAAACCTCTCTCCACAGAACTGGTCCCTGGTGCCCAAAAGATCGGGTGGGCCACTGCTCTAGATCATCTCTCTCCACGTATTCTGAACTTGTATGTTTTCCTTCAGTTGTTTTATGTTCTGGCTGACATTGGCTTTGATGGTTTCTAAACCACCATGTTTTTGGTGGCCTTGTTTCCTTTTACTGGTAACCACTTCCAGCTTAGCTGTCTTTTCCAATGAGCATTTCCATAAAAATTTGCTCAGCAAGATTTTTACAAGATCAATGAATGAATGATTTTGCAAGGTCAATGAATTCAACACAACATCGAGAACTCTTGGTCCCGTGAATGAATGAATTGCATGGGGTTTTAAAAATTGTTGTTTTTAATGTTTTTTAATGCTTCTTTTAATAGTTACTGTTTTAATGTTTTTTAATGTTTATTGTTTGCATGTAGATTTCTTACTGTTGTGAGCCACCCAGAGTCTCTGTGGAGTGGGCTGCATACAAGTGCGAAAAATAAATAAATAAATAAATAAATAAATGAATGAATGAATGAATGAATGAATGAATGAATGAATGAATAAATAAATAAATAAAGTATGTATGTATGTATGTATGTATGTATGCATGCATGCATGCATGCATGTATGTATATGTATATGTATATGTATATGTATATGTATATGTATATGTATATGTATATATAGGTCAGCAGGTCTTACCACATCCCTCCCACTTATCCAGGCTTGGGATGGTATGCAAGGGCATGGCTGAGTCATATTAGATGCTATTATTTCACAAATAAAACCAGAGGCATGTCCACTCTGTTGGACCTTATAGGATAAGCTGACACCATCAAAGACAGGGGGTACCACAGATAACCTGACCTTGTGCCATAATGGGCTTTATAGGTGGTGACTAGCATCCGAATTACACCCAGTAGCTGATCAGATGCCAGCACTGCTCATGAAGTGTTGTTACATGGGCATAACATGGTGAGCCGCATAACTATCTATGCCACTGCATTTTGGACCAACAGTACCTCTGGGTACTCTTCAAGGCCAATGTCATGTAGGCAGGGGTGGGTTCCTCCCGTTCATACCAGATCGCCTGAACCAGTAGCGACCCGCTGGTGACGTCACTGTCGATGCTGGTCCGTGCGCGCCGCCATCTTTTTTGGGGTTTTTTTGCGATTTTTCCCCCTTCCACTGCTTGAAAAGAGCCCTCCCGCCCGCGGGTTAGTACTGACCTTTATTTCTTTGCCCGAAGCACAGCTGATGAGCTCCTCAGCTGTGTTTCGGGCTGATTCCTGCTTCTGAGCATGCGCGGAAGCCAAATTGCCCGAGGGGACGTGCGCGTGCACGAAACGTCACGATGCGAACCGGTGGCGAAGATAAGTGGAACCCACCCCTGCATGTAGGGCATGTTACAAAGGTCCAACTAGGGGATGACCAAGGTATATGTGACCATGAGCAGGTCCATCTAATAAACGATTCGCAGCAATTGGTGCACAAGATGGAATTATATAAAGGCCCTTTTAGCCACAGCTGCTACCTGCTCTTCAAGCTGGAACTGAAAGTCCAAGAGGATCCCAACATTGCTCACCCTTCCTGTTTAGGGGAGTGCAACCCCATCCAAAACTAAAGAAGGAAAAGGGGATTGCTCTGTATACTGTTGCACAACAGCTAACAACATGTGGCCAAACTGTAGCCTCCAGATATTATTGATCTCAAATTCCCAATAGTCTCCAAACGCAATGGCCAATAATGAAGGATGACGGGTGTTAGTCCAATCTGAAGAGTCACGTTTATCCAACTGACTCTTCACAATACTCTGAACTCAAGTGCCATAAAGTTGTGTGAGATTTTATGCTGACAATAGCAAAATGCCTAAGTTTTATTTTTGTACTTAAGGTGGAAGCTGTCTAAAATCAAGTAGGATCATCGCTCCCTCCAGTATCATCTACACTCTGTAGCTCTCCAGAGTTTGGGAGGAAACTTTGCCAGTTCTATCTCAACTTGTCAGGAATTGATCAAGGGAGTCAATGCTCACAAAAAAAATGTGCTCTTCCACTAACGTATCTTTCATTATATTTCCTTCCGAAGACAAGGGAATATCTGGATCTGAATTTAAATATTGCATATGAAAAATATCAGTGCAGCTTGATATTTTTCCCATCGTTTCCTCTTCTGTCCTGCTCATGCTCCCTACCATTCTATTCAAAAATCAGATATGATCCTGGACTGAGTATATGTCTGTACAATACTTTTAGCAGTTGAAATGTGGGAGAAACATCCTTTTTGTAGTGATTAAGATAGCACAATCATTCTATCAAGTGATTTAACGACTCTCTTAAACTAAGGTGACCAGACGTCCCGATTTTGGCGGGACAGACCCGCTTTTTAATGCTTTGTCCCGCGTCCCGCCCGCCCTCTTAAAAAGTCCCGATTTTTGAGCCCCCGCTTCTTCCTCCAGCCAGACGCGCGCCCGAGCGACAGGCTTCCGATTCAGTCCCCTCTATTCACAGGGTGGCGCGGGGCGGGGCAGAGCGAACCCTGGGGGGGGAGCGCCACTTTGCACTTGTCCCATGAGGCCATGCTAAGTGTGCCACGGCAAAAGGGGCGGGGCAGAGCAGAGCAGCCCCTCCCAGAAGATCGCGAGACGTTATCTTCTGGGAGGGGCTGCTCTGCTCTGGGCGCTAATTAGCAAGGAACGTGACTGAAGCTACCGGGAAAAGTCCCAGGTAGGACGCGCGTCTCGCGCTGGGGGTTGGGGGGGGCGGGGCAGGACTGGCGGACGGGACGGGGCGCGCGTCCGACCTGGGACTTTTCCCGGTAGAGTAGCAGAGCGTGATGAGCATGACGCGAGGGGGGAGCCGCCAGGGACTGCGAAAGGCCGCTCACGGCCGGATTCCCATCCCTGCATCAGCAACTTCTCAGCAAAATGAAGACCGGCAGTGGAGCCGCGCCACTGCTTCCCCATTGGTTCGCTCGCTCTTCCTCGTGCGAAGACAAAGACGGTGCTGATTGGCCAGAAATCGCATTCCTCCCACTCTGCTTGGGTCAGCCAAGAGGTTCCCCCGGGCTCCATTTCTTTGCTGCGCTTGGTGGATCTGCTCCACAGGGGGAAAAGTCTCCCGTTTCGAGAGCGGGGGGGGGGTGTACTTAGGGACGGCGATTTCCTTTCCCAGTTTCTGTTTCGTCTTACTGTCTCTGCCTTAACCTTACTGCTACACATTAAGATTCCTTTCACCTTTGTCAACAACAAGTGAGCCTTGTGTTGTCGTGTATATAACTGACTACCTTGATTTAGGAGGCGCAAACCTGAGGGACTGAGAATTAATGCCGTCCGGAGTCATCTTGTAGAGATGGACGGCATAGAAATGTAAATAAATAAAATAAAATGCAGCCAAACATTCTTCCAGGGGGAACACCTTTATGGATTGTAAAGAATACTATACTCTTCTCAGTCGCGTTCCTTGCTAATTGGCGCCCAGAGCAGAGCAGCCTCTTCCAAAAGATAACGTCTCGCGATCTTCTGGGAGGGGCTGCTCTGCTCTGGACGCTATTAGCAAGGAACGCGACTGAAGCTACCGGGAAAAGTCCCAGGTAGGTAGGACGTACAGTGGCCTCCCGCGTCCCCCCTCCCCCCTCCCCCCCACCTCACCTGGACGCCGACATTTGCTGTTTTGCCCTCTGCGCATGCGCAGCGTTCTGCGCATGCGCAGAGGGCAAAACTCAAATGGAGAAACCCACCCCCGTCAATGGTGTCCCGCTTGAAGAAAAAAAAATCTGGTCACTTTATCTTAAACATGCCTGTGCCAATAGGCCTGGTGATCTCAAGGAATTGATGATTTGATGAGATGGCTGCCTTGTTTTTAATATCAATTTTCTTCACGATCTTGTTATTGATAATATTGTTGATGTCTCTTCATTGTAGGTGTTTTAATATTTTGATTTTATAATTGCTTTTATTGTACACCACTAGAGTCACTTTATTGTGGCAGCTATAAAAATGTGACTAAAGTAGCCCAGAACATGATGTGTTGCCCATACTGCATTTTAATTTCTCTGGTTTTTGAACTGTGGATGGAAATATTAAGCATTTAGATTCTCATCTTAAATAGACAGTTGTTTTATTCCTGTGTTGTCTTGCTCTTGTGGCAATATCCATTCATCTTCTTTCAGAATCCCTTTTTTTAGACTCAGTTCCTGGGGGCAAAATGTTCATTTGAAGGTCCTTCCCACTTTTTTATAAAGGAAAGCAGAACAATCAAGAACTGGTTTTGCCTGCAAGATATGAGGCTCCTGCAAATGATCACCACTAAATGTTAGCAAAGAATGAGTGATCTCTTTATCTTTCTCCTGCCATCTAATGTGGTCCAGATTTGTGTAGCCCCAAGCTCTGGGAGCTGTTCTAAAAGGGTTGTAGCAAAGAATCTAGGTCATCTTAAAAAGGACACTACAACTGAGTTTTCACGAACTAAAGCTCATTCTCTAGAACAATAGGCCAGAAGTAACTGAAGCCAGAATTGTAACTGCTCAGACTCCTCAGTCTAGCTATTTTACACTTCAGGGCCAAAGTCTACAATGGGATTATGATTACGAGTACCCTTTTTATGATGCTAAATAACTGAAGTACAATAATAGATAGTGTACTTCAAGGCTGGGGATACTGTATCTGGGACTGGTGAAAGAATAATTTAGATTTTGGCTTTCTTTCTTCTATGCCCTGCCATCTAGCTATCTGGCATTAACAACTTTAATCTTTCCTTCCTTGGGATGAGATGATTGCAGCCATTGGTTTGCACTCTATAGAATGGAGACAAAGAACTTGGGCTTTTTCCTCTGTCAAAAAGTTTTTGAATTTCAAGTTCTTGAAATTACAAAAAGAAGAAAAAAGCGGGCAATATTTCCTGTGGGGGAACTTTAGCTGAGCCAGTGAGCATTCCTTGTTGGTGGATATAACCCAAGGTAGCCCAAGGAAGATGGCAACGACTCAACGGGCCATAGTGAATTAAAACACTACCATCGGTGCATTAAATGGAGTGCATGGGAGAGTCCAAAATACTGAAATAATTCTAAATCCTGATTATTTTTACAATCTTGAATAGAAAAGGGTTAGTCTGAAATTATATATATATATATATATATATATATATATATATATATATATATATAGAGAGAGAGAGAGAGAGAGAGAGAGAGAGAGAGAGAGAGAGAGAGAGAGAGAGAGAGAGAGAGAGAGAGAGAGAGAGAGAGAGAGAGAGATATGGTTAGAGATATATTGTAGAATTCTTCCTTCCCTATATGTTTCTTTAAAGTGGCCCTATTATTTTCTTCCAGCTTGGGGCACTGCTGCAAACCTTGGCTGTAATCATAATCACCGCAGATGTATCTTAGACAAAAGGAAGAGGCCTTCTTATTTCACTATATTCCCTATCCATCAGCATAAATTTGTACAGTAAATGTTCCCTTCTGCAAACTTCAAGAGCAATTGAGAGCAACCCCTGTAAGGTCAGGAAGCCAGTGCTTTTTTTTTTTTAAGGCTGTGCAGAAAATGCAAATCTGCCTAAGAAACTGATCTCCTCTTCAACCCTGCCCTGCTTCACCATATAACCAACTATGCGTGTCTCACGAGCCACTAATCTGTGGATTTCTTTACAACCTGGCAGAGTTAATTGAAAAAGCAAACACGTTCTGTGGGGATCACCTCCCTCTGGTGTCAACCACATTGGAAAGCGCCGAGAAATTATGGGCCAAATTCATCTATCACTCTGTGGCTCTGTGAAATTACATCAGCCTTCGGATAGGCCCTTTAAATGCCGCAAGCCACGAGTCAGATGTTACAGATGTGGTCAATGACTTGGCATGTGGTGCGAAGCTCTTGGCGAATGCATCATTAACATCATGAAGCATTTAGCAGGCATTATTAAACATTATGCGAGATGTATGGCGGATGTTATGAATGCTGTCAAGAACTTGGCAAAGGAGGCAGATCTCGTGAAGCTCACGAGAGGCATTATGAATGTCATCAAGCATCAGGCAGACATTTAAACATCTCTAACTGCTTGACAAAAATTATTATGCCTATTGTGGGATTTGGGGCATCAAACTGTAAACAGCAGTTCCAAAATTGAAGGCAACTTACTTAGTTATGCTAAATAACTGACATGATGGCCTTAGAGAAAGTCTGCAAATAGTTTACAAAAGTAAGACACTTATTACTGCTATTATTTGATGCTGAGAATCCTTTCCTCCCGTTAACTTATGGATCAAACCAAAGGCTTAAACGGGGGCCAACCAAGATACTTCTATGAAGAAGGAAAGGCTCTTCTTTGGATGTTCCATGTGAACAAAGCCAGTTTATCTCCAATGTTATACATCACCTATGGCTATGATGAGTAGTCATATAAGCTTGTGGCTGCCCACATGTAGGCTTGCAGGAATGTAGTTATTTCATATATTGTTCTATTTCACAAGTGTGGTGGTAGAAATAGTTAATTGCAGAACATTGGTTGTATTTCTTAGATGTTTATCCCAGTTCTTATCCAATAAGGATATTTGTGTGCATGTGGGAGGATGTTATGCCATTTCTTTTCAAGCAGAGCTGTACTTAAATCTACTCCCCCCAAGTGCTGATAATTAAGTCTAGTACAAACATTCCAGTTCCCTCAAAATCATTCCTCTTTTTTTCCCCTCCTCCCTTTCACTTTTAACACTGAAAATAAGGCAGCTTCGAGCGTTCGGTCTTACTAGGACCTGTATCAGAGGTGGGTTCCTGCCGGAGCTGTCCAGTACAAAGCTCCGGTAGGGAGCGGCCGATTGCACAATTTGCGCACGACCGCTCCGGAGCCCTCTCCACTGATCCATCGCGCGCGTCGCCATCTTTTTTGGTGAGTTTTTGGCTGATTTTGCTTCTGTGCATGCGTGGAAGCAAAATTGCGCCGAAATCTCGCGAGGGGACACGCATCCCCTCGCGAGATTTCGGCGAGATTTTGCTTCCGCGCATATATGGCTCAGGAAAGAAAAAGAGTGGAAGTGTAAGAAAGAAAGAGGAAAAGAAGGAAAACTGAAAAATAATGACTTCCAACTTTCTTTGGTACAGATATAAGTAAAACATATATCAAACTTTTACTCTAAGATTAACATTTGTCTACATTATTTCCATAATCCCATATCTAATCATCAAAGCCCAGATCAACTTTTAATTTCAGTTTCTCACAAAAAGTCCAGTAATGGTTCATATCGCTTTAATCACTATTTGTTAAGGAAACCACAACTGATTTATTTAACACCAAACTACATAAAACATGAATGGAAAATCCTAAACTCTAGTGTAGACCCATGCCTCTCAACTTTGGCAACTTTAAGGTGGACTTGGACTTCAATTCCCAGAATTCCCCAGGCAGCATGAAGTTCGCCCATCTTAAACTTGCCAAGACTGAAAAACGCTGATCTATAGATAGGGATTTTTCCATTCCTCTTTTACTGGTTCTTACTTACTTATAAGCAATCATAATGCAAAATCCTCACTTCCACCCCATTCCAGAGCCATCATAATACAACATCTTCATTTCCACCCCATTCCAGAGCCATCATAATACAACATCTTCACTTCCACCCCATTCCAGAGCAACCACAATTCCCTCACTAACCTGCTTTCCAGCTCCGTTCTCCTACATGCAGGGCAACAAAAGAAGACCATGTGACTACCAGTTTAAAAAAAGTTCAGTCAGACCTTCCACCTTCTTGGGGGTGGGGGGAAAGATCTCTTGCGAAGTTGGAAGGTCTGACTGAACTTTTTTTAAACTGGTAGTCACATGGTCTTCTTTTGTTGCCCTGCATGCTAGAGCAGGGGTCCCCAACCTTTTGGACCTCAGGGACCACCAAGTTCATAATTTTAAATCCCACGGACCCTAATTCATAATTTTAAGTCCCGCAGACCACTAATATGAATTTTTAAAAAAAGATAAATATATTTGTAAAATAATGATCAGAGAACTTCTATTTTATTATTATGAAATGCACCTATTTAATATAACAAAATTATAAATGCTTGTTTAATTATAACAAAATCTTTAAAGGTTGTTTTAATTATAACAAAATTATTAAAGTTAGTATAATTATTACAAAATAATAATGAAGCTTATTTGATGGTGGCTTGCTGATGTTGGGAAAGTCAGTCCCATATTCCAGAGCTGTAGCTGTAGTCCCTCCCCTCCCCTCCCCTCCCCTCCCCCTTTCCTTTCCTTTCCTTTCCTCTTCTTCCTTTCCTTTCCTCTTCTTCCTTTCCTTTCCTCTTCTTCCTTTCCTTTCCTTTCCTTTCCTTTCCTTTCCTTTCCTTTCCTTTCCTTTCCTTTCCTTTCCTCTTCTTCCTTTCCTCTTCTTCCTTTCCATTCCTCTTTCCTTCTTTCTTCTCTTCTTCCTTTCCTTTCTTCTTCCTTTCCTTTCCTTCTTTCCTTTCCTTCCCTCTTCTTTCCTTTCCTTTCCTCTTCTTCCTTTCCTTCCTTTCCTTCCCTTCTTTCCTTTCCTCTTCTTTCCTCTCCTCTCCTCTTCTTTCCTCTCCTCTCCTCTCCTTTCCTTCTTTCTTTTCTTTTCTTTTTTCTTTTCCTTTTCCTGCACCCGGGTGGAGGAGCTGCTCCGGGATGACCAAAGGGCCAGTCCTGACACTACCACAGCTCTGGAATATGGGACCGCCCATGGTGGGGCTGGAAATCTCCACCATAGGGGGTGGCACATGCAATGTGCAACTTTGCAGGTTGTGAAACATGCAAAAAGGAGCGCAGCCCTTGCCGGCTGGAACAAAATAATGGTGCTGTTGTGGCCAGGGGAGGTGCAAGTGGGCTGAAGCAGAGGTTGCGATGGCTGGAAGCTGCGGGAGTGAAGCACTACTTGCATTTGCGCGGCATCAGCATTCTACCTCGGTATATGTGCGCCAGCCGGTGGCGCAAGGCAGCCCTCGTTTCCTGCAGCTTGGGACTCAGAGCGGTAAATGGCGTCCGGTCCAGGGAGCAGCCAGAGTTTGCTGTCCATTGCAGACGCTAGCTCGGCCCCCTGCAAAATCATCTCTGAAGGAGCGCTTGCTGAAGCGGTGTGAGAAACTTCAGCTGGGCTCCTCGAGAGATGAGTTTGCAGGGTGCTGATCTAGCAGATGCTTTCTCTCAGGCCTCCCACCCGGAGGCCTCACAGAAGGAGAGATGGCCCGAAAGGCGGCTGAACCTTCCCCACTGGCAGCCGTTCGAATTCTTGATCTTACCTTCCTGTTCCAGCTTGTGGTGCTCGCACTGCTATACTCAAGGTGAGGTTTGCGCTCGGCCTTAATAGTGGGGACTGGCATGTCGGTTGGGTGATGTTGGGCAGTGCAGCCTTGTGTTCCCGCACATGGGCTGGATTAATTGCTCCGGCCATATCTGGCCCAGGGGCCAAGATTTCTCCACGGATCACCAAAATTTTCTCACAGACTACCAGTGGTCCGCGGACCACCGGTTGGTGACCTGTGTGCTAGAGAATGGAGCTGGAAAGCAGGTTAGTGAAGGAATGGTGGTTGCTGCAGGATTTTGCAGGAGGCCGTCCAGGCCAAAAATGGGCCACGGGGGGAAAGCCTCCCAGCTGATCGGTGCAACTGATCCATTCACCACCTCCCAGCTGATCAGCGCAGCTCCCAGTCACGCCCCTGCAGCTTCCTCACCCTGAATGGCAACCCCGGTGGGTGGGGCGGGGTGGGGTTGGGCCAGCCAGTGGTGGGATCAACCAGTTTGCCGAACTATGCAAAAAATTAACAACCAGTTTGGCTGAACCGGTGTGAACCGGCTGAATCCCACCACTGGCTTAGAGTATCTTAGGTTTAGCAATGGCCATAATTATTTGTGAGAAGAGTCAGTCAGGGCTCCATATCTTATGAGATGAGGCATTACAGCTGAGGAAACAGAAACTTTACTGGGTGAAATATGCATAAGGTTTTTCTCTCCAGTCCTGTTCTGTTCCCTGCTGTATTAATAACATTAACATCATGATGATGCCAAGTCATCTGAAGACTATAAGAAAAGCCTTGCCAGATCAGATCAAAGATCTGTCTCATCCAATATTTCATTTGGTAATATCAAGAAACCTTCCGAAAATCCTCTGAAACTCTATTTGAAAACAACATGGGGAAAAAATGTTAGTAGATGGTAGCAAATTCCATTTTAGCATTCATTCCAGTAATACATTTTTCTCTTTGTACTAAATAAGAGGCTCGATTTAGGCATTTTGAGGGAAAGCATAAGGTGTGTGGAGTTCAGCACGTCCAATCTAGGGTTGTGGAGATTAAAAAAAAAAATCAAAAAGTGGTAATCTAAATCTCTGGGTTTCCCATTGTAGTATTTTCAGACACAACTTAGAAAATAGACAAACAAGTCTATTTGGTCAACCTTAACATCAAAGGAATCAAATCAAAGTTAAAAGGTTTCTCTTAAATTCCAACATCGTGATAATGATAATTTTTTTTCCAGAAGGCATTTTCCATTTCTAAGAACTGCATAATTCTGATTTTGATTAATGCATCCACAAAATATAATAAAACCATTGATTGGAATCAATATCCAAATCCCTTCCCTTCCCTCCCCCAGAAAGATTATGGCAACCATAATTCTGCAGTTGCAGCCATCATCTTGAACTTAGACCCACCCTGCAGACATGTCTATGAAGTTGTTGTTTTTCTCCTTTTCCTTCTTCCCTGACTACTCACAATGACATTCCTTGTGCTGTAGATCTTGGTGTGAAGTCAATTGGGCAACTTTCTATCATTGAACTAGTCAAACTGAAGGACGGGAGTATAGTTTGGATCCAACCCAATTTGTTGGGGGAAGTGGTCTGCTTTGATAGTTGGTTACACTTTTGTTAGATGGTTAACCTCTCCTGAAACCAGCCCTTCCCTTCTGCAAATGTTTCAAATATGTTAGGCAGGTGTTTCCAAAGTACCTTATGCTGCAGGGAAATACACTGTGATGTAATTTGTCTAATTTGGCACTTGGAATGACTTTCAAGAACACTTGTTATTTTGCAGTGGAAATAGCTCCGCAACCACTTCAGAGAGGCCTTTGAAATGTGAGCTGGTAGAAATTCTGCAGGTGTAGCTATATTCTACCCACCCCTCCCTCCCTTCCTCTGCTTTTGCAGCTTTAAAATGTATTTGCTTACTTTACTGTGTTATTGAGAAAGGGACAAAAAGTAGATTTAAATCATTTTTCATGATTTAGCCGTATTCTTGTGAACATTTACTTCTAGCTTTCAAAAAAAAAACCACCACTGAATCCAAGAAACTATGTATTAACCACGAGAATATATTCTCTCAAGCTTAAACTTCCTGAGTTCAAGCAATTTCTTTCGTTCTTTTTGTCCATTTCCCCCCTCATTTTTGTGGGTTCTGGACATACCTGAGGTATGTTGGCATAAGTGGCAATTGGAAAACAGGAAATGGCGGTTTCCTTGCTGTTTCTTGACCATTGAATGGTTTCACCTTGTTTATTTTATTTCAGTGGCTCTATTCATCTTCAGATGAACAAGAACTCACACATCTTTTATCAACATCTGACTAGGAAAAGACACATGGAATTTGTCAAGAGGACTTTAATATATAGACGAAGGCTGCCTTCATGTCATGGTAACAAATGGACGCGTGTACTTAGCATCTTGACTTTTCATTGATAGCACCTTAGAGCCATCCGACTAATTTAAGATGAAATAGCACGAGAAGAAATTCTGGAAAGCTAAAACTGCAATAGTTTTAAGGGGATTGTTTATATATTGTTCAAAATAATGGTGCCCTCCAGATGTTGCTAGCAGTCCCAGGAGCTCTAGCTACCATGGCCAATAGAAAGGGAGGCTTGTTTGGCAACCCATGGAAAGCCACCATTAAAAGAACCCTCTCAACTTTCTCACAGAGCAGAAGTGTGCAACACTTTCTTGAAAATTGCCCTATGTCAATATCAGTACCCAAACATCATCTTTCTTCTAGACTTACCCCCAGTTAGGTGGAACTATTGGTCCCAGTATGGAGCCTCTGATTCCTTCGCAGAGGTTAAATGGTAGGTCCATTCCTAGAGTGAATTGTGGCCTCAGAACAGGAACTTATCGGTCATGATTGGTGCTAGCAAAACCTCTAGTCTGGGTGCCTCAATGAAGAATCTGTGGGCCACATTTTGCAAAAGGACTGGTCCCCTTAGACAGCAAACTTCCTCTCTCACTAGAAAGACAAAACTCAAGAGAGAGGTGGAGAATACCAAACTCCAGGACAGAGGACTATTCCTTTCAAGGGTTTCCACTTTGGCAGGATATAAGATTTTAGCTCAACATCAGATTATTTAGGGGTTAAAACTCTAGAATACTAGCCTAACTGGATTTAACTAGCAGGTGCTTCCAGACAGCCATAATTCCTATTCTTTGTTACAAAAATACTCAGGCTCAGCTTATAATCACTCACTCCACTCACCATATGAATGCTATAGTTCCAATTGATCTCTACCTGGCTGGTCCAGATATGTGAAACTGGAATGTATGGGACATGCAGCCCTGGAGGACCATGGGGAAAGTTTTAGGAAATAGTTGTAAAAACTTTTGAAAATACCCTCATAAGTACTTAACGTGCACTTTCAACTGAGTATTGCAGCAACCAAGATAGAATAGACAGCGATCTGCCAAATTTAAAGCCACAATAAAAGTTAACTGATTTGAAATCTGCAGCTGCTCTCATATTCACACATTCTCATTTTTTTTAAAAAAATAATTTTTATTGTGTTATTTACATTTTTTAAAAAAACATATACGAAAAATGGACAAAACAAAACAATACAATACAATACAATACAAAATACACTACATAACCTCTAGGGTTATAGTACAGCAACTTATATCCACAATAATCTCATGCTTATATAATCCTTTTCATTTACATACTTAGTTACTATTCATTAATATAATTGTCTCATTTTAACATAGTTGAAAATCGTCATATTTACAATACTAATTGTTTACTAATTTATTTTGGTTTTGGTTTTATTTTTTATTCACACATTCTCACTTACACATTCATTTATTATCCTATTATTCATCTAGACTGGACAAGTCAAAGAAACAGAAGCCACCAAATCCACACCAGTATGGCTCAAAGACCTGATGTACCCTTTTTATCCTTAAAGTCCTTTTTTCACTGAGTTTATAAATTTGGCAACTCTTTGATGGAATTAAGGGTTCTTTGTGCTCCATATCCGGCATCTCTTCCTCTGATTTCCAACGGCTTTTTGTTTGCATATCATTTGGCTCTTAATAACTTGGTTCCTTCTTATTGATTTCCTGAAGTCATCTTTTAGCAACATTTCTGACTTCTCTGTGTAGGTGCTTGGTTCATTTTTAAGTTGTGGCCACCATTGTTAATTTTGGCCTAATCTCATACCTTGATCTGGCAGAAAAAAGTGTACCAACATAAAATTGGGCTGCCTTATTGCCAATCTCTGCTCTGTTACAGCATATTTCCCCCTTCTGTTCAATCATGTCCAATTCTTAGATACTGGCTGGACAAGACCTTGCAGTTTTTCTTGGCAATGTTTTTCAGAAGTGGCTTGCCATTGCTACACTACCAAGACTGTCCGTCATTGTCAGTCAAGTTAAGGAAGATGTTTAGTGGATTTCCCAGGCTACATTTTCCTTTCCACCAAATTTCACTCATTGGTCATTCACCTGATGGTCTTCTCAATCCTTTCTCTGCACGTGGGATTGTCTGTTGGCTATTCCTGACACAGTTCTAATGCTCTTCTGACAGAGGGCTAAGCACAAGTTCAGAGGTACATGCCATGATTCTTGACAAATGTATCTTTTCTTTTATGTACAGTGAGAGCCTATGCACCAAAGACAAATTCCTTGTGTGTCCAATCACACTTGGCCAATAAAGAATTCTATTCTATCCTATTCTGTTCTGTTCTGTTCTGTTCTGTTCTGTTCTGTTCTATTCTATTCTATTCTATTCTATTCTATTCTATTCTATTCTATTCTATTCTATTCTATTCTATTCTATTCTATTATTCTATTCTATTCTATTCTATTCTATTCTATTCTATTCTATTCTATTCTATTCTATTCTATTCTATTCTATTTGACATTCTCATATATTTGTGGGCCAAACATTACCTGTTTTTTGCCTTTATTCTGGCAACTCAAGTTTGGTTGTTGGACATTGGCAGCACAATATGTCACACATGTTGCTCTACTGCAGGGGTGGGGAATTATGGTCTTTTTATGACTTGTGGACTTCAACTGCCAGAATTCTGGGAACTGAACTCCACAAGTCATAAAGGGGCCATAGTTCCCCACTTCTGCTCTACAGTGTCATGAATTATAGCAGCAATTATAGCAGGTAATACTTGTGTGGGAGCACACAAACTCTGAAACTCTGACTTTGGGTTTTACTGATTAGACCAATAGATCTTTATAGAAATGGCTTGTTCATATTATTATGAAAAAGCAAAAAGTTGTGATTTGATGTTAACGCCTTATTTTACTGTAACAGAGAGAGTCAGAAGTCAATGTTTCTTTTTCTTTTTTTTTCTTACCTTTCCTTACCTCTCCTTCCCCTTTTCCTCCCATTGCTTTCCTATTTACTTTGTATTTTGTATTTTATATTTTGTATTTTACTTTATAACTCAATAAAAATGTTAATGAAAACTTGTGTGGGAGCACCAAATGGTAGTTAGGATAGTTACATTTTCCCTCATCTCAATAGCAGCGTATTCAGCAGAATTAGAAGGCAGGACACAGTTTCTGCAAGTAGTTGTCTGAGTGTGCAGTCATGACCCAGAACCTCCTACATATCTTCAGAGGCCATCAGGAAGCAGCAGAGGAACACTGCTAGTCATATATGACAAGGAATTAATCTCAGTAGATGACTGGAATTCTGTGGGATTTGCTTGTTTGTCTGTTTTTATTTATTTATTTAAAAGATTTGTATAGCTGCCCATCTTATGAAGTGTAACTCTGGATAGGCCCCAAGAGTCAAAAACAATAACAAACCATAAAAAGTGTACAAACTAACAAAGATGACCTCGTACTCTATTTCCTTAAAATCAGTGACTCAGATGAGGAAGATGAAGAGAATGCTTGGTTAGACTTGCTTATGACGTCCATGCATACAACTGGAAATTTATTTATTTATTTATATTTATTTATTTATTTTGTCAAAACATGTACAAGATAGCAGGTATGGTATAAGCATAAACAAAAGCAAAGTAGGTACAGGTCAGAATAACAGAATAACAGAGTTGGAAGGGACCTGGTAGGTCATCTAGTCCAACCCCCTGCCCAAGCAGGAAACCCTACACCATTTCTGACAGATGGCAGTCCAGTCTCTTCTTGAAAGCCTCCAGTGATGAAGCTACCACAACTTTTGAAGGCAACTTCTGTTCCATGGGTTGATTGTTCTCACTGTCAGAAAGTTTCTCCTTATTTCTAGGTTGAATCTCTCCTTGATCAGCTTCCATCTATTTTCTGTTTCTGGTTTTACCACACACACATATAAGCCCAGAGTTTCCACTTTTGCAACCTCCCATTTTCTGGCTTTCCTCTAGACAAAGTCCTGGAAGACCTTTTTCACCATGGTCCACTGGTCATTGCGACGACGCAGCTCCTGGGTGCTGCTGGCCGGACACAAAGGTATGATTTCCATGAGGATGTGTGGTAAATTAGGCAATAGGACAGTAGGACAGGGACGGTAGGCACAATGGTGCGCTTATGCACGCCCCTTACAGACCTCTTAGGAATGGGGTGAGGTTGACAGTAGACAGTCTAAGATTAAAGTTTTTGGGGTTTGGGGAAGAAACCACAGAGTCAGGTAGTGCATTCCAGGCACTGATCACTCTGTTGCTGAAGTCGTATTTTCTGCAGTCGAGTTTTGAGCAGTTTACATTGAGTTTGAATCTATCGTGTGCTCGTGTATTGTTGCGGTTGAAGCTGAAGTATTCATTGACAGGTAGGACATTGTGGCAGATGATTTTATGAACTACATTTAGATCAGATCAAAGGCGACGTAGCTCTAAGTTGTCTAAGCCCAAAATTTCAAGTCTGGTGGAATAAGGTATTTTGTTGTGAGCAGAGGAGTGGAGGCAAATAGCAACGGCACTTAGACTTATATACTGCTTCTCAGTGCTTTACAGCCCTCTCTAAGTGATTTACAGAGTCAGCCTATTGTTTCCCAACAATCTGGGTTCTCATTTTACCGACCTCGGAAGGATGGAAGGCTGAAGTCAATCTTGAGCCAGTGAGAATCGAACTACTGACAGCCGGCAGTCAGCAGAATTAGCCTGCAATACTGCATTCCAATCACTGTGCCACCACAATTCTTAATAAATGGCTCTAAATAAACAATTTCTCTTATGTTTGGAAAGGAAAAGAAAACAATAGGCTTCTCCCCCTCTGTTTGTATGTGTAAGAAAAACAAAGAGCTTGGCAGCATTCAGAAGATGCAGAAACCCCGGCATTTAGAGCTTTATCTCAGAGAAGTGGCTTCTTATCCAAATGCCAAAATGGGACATGGGATTGGCTGGAGGGGAAACCGTTAAGTAGTGCACAATTTTTCCCACAGCCATCCACTCAGAAAAGATTGAATGTTATTATACAAAGATTTTATTAAAGTATTACTTTTTGGCATGTACATTTTCCAAATGGTTTTTGTGTTTATGCTTTTTATTGTTATATTATGAATGTTTTGCATGGACAGGACATTTCTTACAATAATAGGGAGTGGTACCGCCGCATTAAAAAAAAAGTTCGAATTGGACTCAAAATGCTATTAAGAATGTATTATTTATTATACCTTTATTCTTAAAAGTCTGCAGTTTGGCCAGAATTCACAAGAAACACCATATGACTTAGGTGACCTATTACACAACATCAATAAATTTTTAGACAACTGCATACCTGCCAGAGCTGGGAAAGCCAAACACTGAAGCTCAAACATTAAACCATCCTTGTCATACCTATCATCTACACTCTTACTCATATTGAATGTTAAGCCAATAAACCTAGGCCAGATAGTTTAATATTTCTGAAGTGCAATCTAATCTTTTCAGGAGAGGAAAAGTATAAAGGAAGGGGGAGAAACATAGTTTTGGGAAATGGCCTAAGGGTCAAGAGATGTAGAGGGGATAAATAGCAGACAGTGAAAAGCTTGATCCTCCTATCTATATATTTCTTCTCAGAGATCACCTCACTAAATTCATTGGGATCTACAGAAAGGGAAGTGCATATGGGATTATAGACAGTCTAAGGCCTTATCCCCTGGGAATTCCCATTCAAATTGCTGCTTTTATTTAGGAAAATTGGTTGTTGAAAATTTGTTCCGTGTACGTTCATGTAGGCAGGTTAATAATCTAACCATTGAAGTTGTAATCTGAAACACGTTTCCTTAAAAGAAGAAGTGGTAGAGAATTTTGCTGGTTCCCATGCTGGTGGTGGTGGTGGGAAATCATTTTCCCAATTACTATGTAAACTAGAACACAGTTATCCTTTAAATTTCTCAGAAATGTGAGAAAACAAAACAATTATCTAAGTAAGTATATTTTCAGACGATTTATTAGAAAAGGAAATTAAATACAAATAGACCATTGACAAAATGTGTACACTAGACAAATTTTCATACAAAAATATATCTGCTAGAAAAGTACAAACATAACTTCTCTTTTTTTCTCTCTGAACTTCTCTACAGCTATTTTTTACCATTTGTAACCCAATGCGAAAATTAAGTTGTAAACCGAAGCATAACAAAACAATGCAGAGGATTTTATTAAGAGGTAGCTGGTATCCGAGTACGTATAGTTCACCTTCCAGGACACATATTTTATTTAGACTTTCAAAGCATTGTTGCCAATGTTCTGTGGAAAAATCACTCGAGCAAACCTCACAGTGATGAGATAAGAGAACTGAAGCTCATATGGACTTGTAATTGTTTAGAAAATAGAAGCTGGGGAGGGGGTGACAAGTTCAAAAATACACTGGATTTCAGTAACTTTTTTTCCTTTGTCAATTCATCTAAAGGAGAGATGGTCCTATGGGCAAGATATATCAGTTGAAGTGATCCTTGGAAATGTTCTGGAACCTTACCTCTAGGGCAGTGGTTCCCAACCTTTCTAATGCCGCGACCCCTTAATATAGTTCCTCATGTTGTCGTGACCCCCAACTATAAAATTATTTTCGTTGCTACTTCATAACTGTAATTTTGCTACTGTTATGAATTGTAATGTAAATAATATGCAGGATGTATTTTCATTGTTACAAATTGAACATAATTAAAGCATAGCGATTAATCACAAAAGCAATATGTAATTATGCCAGATCAGAAATTCTCGGGCCAGTCTTTGCAAGAGCACAAGGAATATCATCTTCCACTGGATCCAACCCAGCTGTCCTCCTTCCTGCCGTCGTGCGCTGTGAAACTTAAGTGGTCGTTGGCTGGCCGTTCCCTCCCGTCACTCCCTTTCCCTTCGACACCAGCGGGAAGAAACTGCCGCTGTGAGCAGGAGACAGGGGCGGCCACAGATGTCTTAAGCACCGCCTTGTACTCTCCAGCGCGCAATCTTGCGACGCCCCGCCCCTTAGCTCGGCCGCCAGGCATCACAAACGCCTCTCACCGAATGGCACCTCTCCCAACCAATCGGAGGGCTCGGGCAAGTTGAGCCGATATGGCCAGGCTTGTGGCAGTGGGGGGGGGGAGCTGAGGATGCCAGGGCGACCCCTGGGAAATGGTCATTCGACCCCCAAAGGGGTCCCGACCCCCAGGTTGGGAACCACTGCTCTAGGGGGACCACTACAACATCATCAGTGAAAATTTTGGGGAACACCATATGGGAATATGAAATGCAATGTATCCATCACATGTCAGGATGTACATTTTGTACCAGATAGCATCTGAAAGGTCCTCAAATTTAAAATTAATTTAGTTTTAAAATTAAAATTCCTGAAATCTTGCAACTCTCATGAAATTCCAGACAAGAGTGCCAATGTCTTGTGAGATTTGGAAACTTTTATATTTTGATAATAAAATGAAATGGCATTCATACCACGGGCTCACCCTGCAGAATCTTGCAGATCACCAAGAATCTCTGGAATACCATTGGGGCTCATTTGCTCTATGGACTCCCCTATGTTATGTATTTGTTGAAAAGGAACTAATGTGTTGCACCACCCTACTGTTTGGCTATAAATTTTTAAAAAACCAAGTCATCTAGATGAAAAATAGCATATTTTTCGGACTATAAGATGCACCGGTGTATAAGACTCACCAAGATTTTGAAGAGGTAAGTACGAAAAAAAAGTTTTTGTCCTCCCTGGCACCCAGGAGCACTCTGCAGGCCTCCCAAACCCACTGCGTGCCCCATTTTAAGCAAAATGGGGCCATTTTCACCAATTTTTGCAAAAAATGGGGTGCGCAGAAGGTTTGGGAGGCCTGCAGAGTGCTCCTGGGGGCTGGGGGAAGGCAAAAACGCCCCTGTTTTTGTGAAAAATGGGTTGTTTTTGCAAGAATGGGGGCGTTTTTGCCTTCCCCCAGCCCCCAGGAGCACTCTGTAGGCCTCCCAAACCCTCTGTATACCCCCCCCCCCTTTTTTTGCAAAAACGGGTCAATTTTTCGCAAAAATGGGATGCGGGGGCGGGGCTTCAGGAGGCCAAAAATGGCTGTATTCAATGTATAAGATGCACCAACATTTTCACCCTCTTTTGGGGGGGAAATGTGTGTCTTATACTCCGAAAAATACAGTAATTTATTTATTTTTGTAGTATACATTTATGAAGAAATACCTGACATATTAGGCAACATTTCAATAAATTGTTTTCTACAAACAATAAAAATTGAAATTTCAATTAAAAATCTAAAATATGAAATCAAAAGTTCATTCGGTGATATTCTATGGGCAGCTATAAATAAATCTGTCTTCATCTTTTTCAGTAGTCATAATTACAGACAACTGCATTTTCTGGCAGCATTCAGAGAAAGGTGTATCTGAAAGCAGTCACAGTTCATTAAACTGCCTGTAAAACTGATTTGAATTTAAAAATGCAAACAACCTTGCTTCTTTGGATTCATAAAATTGTGGAAGAAATTATGCACCTTTAACCTTGGGGGTTTTGATTAAAGTGACCAGATTTTTTTTTTAAAGCGGGACACCATTGATGGGGGGCGGGGCCGCCTGGATGCCGCCATTTGAGTTTTGCCCTCTGCGCATGCGCAGAACGCTGTGGATGCGCAGAGGGCAAAAGAACGCTAATGTCGGCGTCCAGGTGGGTGGGGGGGAGGCGGGAGGCCTTTCCTCGCCTCCCGCCTCCCCTTCGGGAGCCGGCAGTGGCTTGGGCTGGCTGGCTGGCTGGCAAGCGAGCGAGCGGGGCTGGCTTGGGAAGGGGAGCAGCCCGGAGATGGTGCTCCAACCCAGCGTCTCTTGGCTCTCCTCCTCCCCCCCCCCGCCTGCCCGGGGGTCCCGCACCGCCCGCTGACCTCGCGCACGTCCTGCAGGCACTTGAGGACGGCCAGGTTGTTGGCCCAGCTGTGCTTAGGGCAGACGCGCATCATGTCTTCGCGGCACACCGGCTCTTCCGCCAGCTTCCAGCTGCCGCCGGAGGAGCCAACGCGGGACGCCCGCCCGCCGCCAACGCCGCCCATGGCCGGCCTGAGCTGAGACGCCTGCTGCTGCTGCTGCTGCCCCTGCAGCTGGGCCCCCAGTCCCGGCTGCCCCGGTGGCGGGAAGGCGGCGGCGGCGGCGGCCCCGGCTGGCTGAGCCAGCGCCGGCCCGAGGGCCATCTTGGATGCGACTCCTTCGCTCGGGCCGCCCCGCCCACCACACCGCCGCCGCAGAGACACACCCCCGTGTCCTTGCACGCGGCACCACGGGACGGGATGGCCGTTTCGAGAGGGCGGGGCTGCGCCTCCCCCGTCGCCGGGGCAACCGCTGGGCCAGCCGAGAGATTTCTCCCGGCTCGCGCGTGCTGCCGCTTCTGGTTGCGAGCCGTCAGGGCAACGCAACGGGCAAAAGGTGACCAGACGTCCCGCTGTTTCGGCATTCTTTCCAAAAAAGCGTGACTTTTTGGAAAGAATGCGGGACGCGGGACACACGCTTGAATAGCGTGTCTGTCCCGCCAAAAGTGGGACGTCTGGTCACCTTAGTTTTGATCATAGACTATGCATAATATTTGCTTCTGCCTACTTTGTTCATTTAGACTGCAGAAGGTAAGAGGTTCTAGTTATAAAAGAAAAGGAGGAAAGCCCATCCTACCATGCACTGCATGAAGAGAAGGCCCGAAGCCCTCTGGAATCAGAGAGCATGACAGCAACCATATGCTTTCTAATTCAAATCCTTGGTCAAAAGCCAAGCTGTACATTATAAGGTAAATGGAAGGCCGAAATACAGGATTCAAGATGCATAAAGTTATGCAGAGAAGAAAGGAATTGTTGATCAAGTGTAGATCATCTTTCCAGTTAGGGAAAACATCCATTTCCATGTAGGAAAAACAAAAGCAAATGCAAGGTATGTTCAGGGGTGGGATTCAGCCGGTTCGGACTGGTTCGGGCGAACCGGATGTTAATTTTAATCTGGTTCGCCGAACTGGTTGTTCCAAGGACTGGCTTACCCCGCCCACCCCACCCCTCCCCTCCCAGGAGTCTCCACGCAGCCCGTTTTGGATGCAGGTAAGTGCAGGGCCCGCGTGGAAGCTTTGGGAGGACGAAAAATGGGCCTACAGGAAGTCCGGAAATGGGCCTGTTTTCGGCCTCCGGAGGGCCTCCGGTGCCCGGGGGAGGCCATTTTCATCCTCCTGGATGCTCCAGGAAAGCCTCTTGGAGCCTTGGAGGGCAAAAAACAGACCTACCAGAAGTACTGGAAGTCTGAAAACAGGCCCATTTCTGGCCTCCGGAGGGCCTCTGGAACCCAGAGAAGGCCGTTTTCACCCTCCTGGAGGCTCAAGGAAAGCCTCTGGAGCCTGGGGAGGGTGAAAATGCCCCCCCCCCTGTGGTGCAAAAGGCTGAGTAGGCCACGCCAACTGGGCAGCGAACCGGTTGCTAAATTCTTTCAATTCCACCACTGGGTATGTTGCTTGGTGGTAGAACATGCAGAAACCTCTGAGTTTGGTTATTAGCTTCTCCAAGTAAAAAGGTTTCATCTTGGGGAGACTGATTCAATTCTGATGCCAGAGATTCATAACTTGTACTACCAAGGCAGAGGGGAGAGAACCAGAAGTTATTTCAGAACAGTGGCTTCCTAGTCAGGGATATTTGCAGCAGGTAGCCTCAAGATTCACAGTGTTCTGGAGTAACACTAAACAAAGTGCTTTGTGGCCCTGTGAGAACTTTACAGAGATACTTTACAAGAAGAGTCCTCCACTCATCTACTCGCAACAGAATACCTTATGCAACCAGACTTGAAATCCTGGGCTTAGAAAGCTTAGAACTATCTTGCCTTCGGCACGACCTAAGCATAGCTCATAAAATTATCTGCTACAACGTCCTTCCTGTCAATGACTACTTCAGCTTCAACCACAACAATACACGAGCACATAACAGATACAAACTCAAAGTGAACCGCTCCAAACTTGACTGTAGAAAATACGACTTTAGCAACAGAGCGGTTAATGCCTGGAACTCACTACCTGACTCTTTGGTTTCATCACCAAACCCCCAAAACTTTACCCTTAGACTGTCCACTGTTGACCTCACCCGATTCCTAAGAGGTCAGTAAGGGGCGTGCATAAGTGCACCAGCGTGCCTATCATCCCTGTCCTAATGCTCCCTCTTATCAGTACCCATCTTATGTATATAAACAATGTTACATCTATGTATATTACCAACACATACTTGACAAAATAAATAATAAAAAAACCTTTAAAAAATGCAGTTAATGATTCCATGTGTTGAACCCAGTGCTGCAAGAACATCAGATCATGATTTTGAGCTGTGATTGACCATATGATACACACCACAACAATGCTTCTTTCCCTGTTTTATTTTACAATCTAAAGACATGGAGATAATATTCTGATTGATAATAGAATAAAGAGCTGAAAACAAGCCTCCGTCTTGCTCTGTATATTCTTATCTTAGATATAAGACATGAAATATTTGGCCTTTTCTGTAGCTTCTTCAGGCTCCTATAAGATTCTAAATTCTAAAATGCACAACTTGAAGCCTTCTCCCTTTCATCCAGACAGGAATCTTTCCTCTTTTCCAGCTTCAGCCCACTTCTCAATAACCAAATTCCAGACATAGCTGTGGCCCATACCTCTTGCCAAGCAAAAAGCACTACCATCTTCTTTGGACTGACACAAACATTTCTATCTGTTGGAGGGTCCAAAAAGGCATTTACACTTGCCTGCCTAAAATAAGAAATTCTTGATCTTCTGTTATTTTCTTACACCATTATCCAGATGTGATCAGGCCAGCCTGAAATTTCCCCAGCCTTGGTCCTCTCCAAACATGTCAGGACAATTTCTTAGTGAAATGGAATTTCTGGGAGTTTTTAATCCTAACATTTCTGGAGGGCACCTAGTTGAGAAAGGTTGAGCTAGATTGATCCTGTGTCTCTTGCCTAGATGGCACGCTCAAGAGAAAATAGGGGTCAGCGTTAGACTTTGGCTCCTATTTTCAAACTTTGCCTACAAATAATAATGGATTTGTTTGAATTTACTGCACAGGAAGACTTTTTTTTCTTGGTTTTGAGCCTCCATTTCATGTTTATATTTTCCATTTAGTGTTTTACTTGAATATACAGTATCTTTTAAAGTGGTTAGGGGTATATGGAATTAAGGGCATGTGGAAAGCTGCAAACGTCTCAGAAAATGGGAATTTAGGCTGATCTTCTCTGTGGGCATTATGATCCATTGCCCCAAACAAAGATTTTCCAAAACAAGACTCTGTTCTCCCTTTTATTAAAGGAGAAGAGATGCAAATGAATAGCATTTCTGTTTTTCAGTAGAATAGGCTGCCAGTTGTAAACTGCTAAGTATCAGATAACTATGCAACATAAAATCACATTGAATGAAACAGCCTCATGATCCTTGCATCAAACTTGAGGGGTCTCCAAGTTATTCACTTTGGCTAATGTTTTTTTTTCATTAATTGCAAAGCCAAAGATTCCCTTGAGTTAAATGTATGTTCCCATGACTTCATGAACAAGTTATTCTTTTTAGCAGCAGAAGGGAAGCTGTTGGTCCCTACTTTCTTGTCAGTCTACTCTAGAGCCTTGAGATTTAGTACTGAAGTGCTATTCAGGTTCAACCTTGCTTAGCTTTCAAGGTTAGTCAAGATCATCACTAAGAGCTGCTATCAGAGCAGAAACTCCCTTTGAGTAACATGGATGAAATATGCCCCTACCAGAACTGGGTGAAAGTTGCAAGCAAGCTAGAATGTTTTAAGCATGTATTGCGAATTACATACCTTGAAAATCTGGTTTCTCAATCAGAAGAGAGTGAAGTCATAGAATGGAGTAGAATTTCAGACAGTGATTAATAAAAAATACACAAGGAGGTCTGGTCAAATTATGGAACTTACCATGTGTGCTGAACTAAAAAATAATAAATAAACACGAAAGACGCTACTACCCAAAGGAGAATCCCAGGAAGTGGCTCCTCAACACCTAAAGTTTCCGTTGCCTGCCAATATCTTCCTATTTTGCGTGCATAGTGCCATTTTGATAATGTAATTTCTTGTTTCCAGAAAAGGCTGTTAGTACCGTACATCACAAGATTGGCAACCTACAGGCCTGGGTTTCATGAGAGCTTTGGCACACATCTGTGGGGTATGCTAAATTTCTACCTCAGTCTTTTAGTTGGTTTGTTTCACATTTGAGAGAACGGGGGGGATTTTAAGAGTTTAATTTTACCCCTTGAAACCTCGATAATCCCCACCTAGGATTGATTTTTTTCTTCTGCAAATCTTAAGATATAAATTTAACTATTGGTATCCTCCACATGCACCTCCAATGGGCAAAATTGTTGGTTCTTTCCATCACCCCCCCCCATATCATGGCATCACTGGACATTGTCCCTAATGGTCTTCAAGTCCAATTTTTCAAGAGACTGCCATCTGCAAAAATGTTGCCTACTTAATATGCAAAATGATTTCTGTAAACATATTTATGTGCAGAGAATGAAGGAAGGAACTGATATAGTTTAAAGAGAAGAAGTGTTTAAAGGCCTTTGAGGTGAATATATGTTAATGTCATTAATCTTTGTCCTGCCCTGGCCCAGGGTGGTGTTTTTTAAAAAATATCTAGTACTGTATTTATTAAAAAAGAAAATATTTTCCTTTCATGAATTCTTGCTCTTCCTTTTCTAGCCAAGAAAGAGAAACATAACCCAAACCTGGCTTTGGAAGTATTTTGTATTTCCTTAACATCATTAACTCAGGGCATCATAATAAAGGGCAAAAGCCCCACATAGCATCACCATTAGCCACCATGTTCGAAACCTCATGTATCCACTATTTTAGTGGGCCACAGGGCTTGTGATACTAAAAGCCATACACTGGTTACTTATTCAGTTCTGAGTATAGCTTAAAATGTTGATTTGTATCCTTTATGTTCTGGCGCCTAGACACGTGCAGGAACTGTATTGGCATGACCTTTATAAAAAAGCAACCCATGTATTCTAGCATCATTTCTCATAGCTATTTATTTTACTTAACTACTTTTTTGCATTTCCACCAGTAGTCAATGTTCATGGATATGGTGGAAACAAAGATAGTTTTCAAGGAGAAAAAAGTATAGAAAAGTATACTAAATGGCTTGGCATTAACAATTATTAATTAATATTAATATTATTGATTAATAATTAATTAATAATTATTAATATTAATATGTAATATTATTGTAATTAATACAATTATTTTATTATTATATTAATAGAATAGAGTAGAGTAGAGTAGAGTAGAGTAGAGTAGACTAGACTAGACTAGACTAGACTAGACTAGACTAGACTAGAATAGACTAGAATAGAATAGAATAGAATAGAATAGAATAGAATAGAATAGAATTCTTTATTGGTCAAGTGTGATTGGACACACAAGGAATTTGTCTTTGGTGCATATGCTCTCAGTGTACATAAAAGAAAAGATACATTTGTCAAGAATCATGAGGTACTATTATGAGAATCATGAGGTAATATTAATATTAACATTAAAACATATTAAGTGTGTTTCCTTTCCTTTTATTTAATTCTCTGGCTGAATTGAAAATTATTGGGACTTTCCAATTCTGCACTGTGTTTGTGTTGTGTCCCAAGTCAGAAAGTGGTCCTGCAAGTAGCCATTTTGTAGGCACAAAGTCTGTCTTTTTGGAGTGCTAAAATGTTAAATCGCTTAGAGTTCTTCTTAATTTGTTAAGTGTCTGCTTGATTTACACAGCCACAAATTTTTCCACTTCAGTTTGCTGTGAAAAGATAAGACTAAATTCAATGCACGCCTCTCCTTCAAAGTGAACCAGGGAGGAATTTCTTTAGACAATGTCTCTAATTGTTTTTTTAAAAAAATATTATGACTTCTCTAAAAATTAGTAAAAATCACAACGTATTGGCTAAAACGATTAAGAGGCAAATGCTTTTCCACAAAGCATTTGGTTGGATGATCTAGGCCGAAGAAAAGAAAAGAAAGATTAACTGAGGAAATATTTCTAAAGTTTTTATTCCTGCTCAGATAGTACAGCCTGTAAGTGTGTGGACTGCAGAAATCCATAGCATATTTGGATTCTTCCTGGAATGGATGTTATGTAGAACTCAGCTGAAACCGTGTAAAATTACTGAGAAGTCTTTAAAATGCTATTTGTTCTTCTGCTACTAATTTAGGATATTCCACAGCAATTGTTCAATGCCCTCAACATTCTCTTCAAGCCATTTCATGACCATAAGACAATTCCCTTGCAAGGCTGTTACAAGTTCTCTTCCTAGCTTTTGTGCCTTTGAACTCAAGGTGAAAAAGTCCCAGGTGAAATTCTGGGAGGATGTTTCTTTGACTGTAGCATAATCTTCTAGCCATTTATCGGCTGCTGCACTGTAATTGTCCAATAATTGCTCTAGGAATCTTACGTGATCTTCCATGTGCTGGATTTGAATTTCAGTGTATATTTTGAGGTTACTACCTTGCATCCTCAGGGCTTTGTAGACAATTATAGGGACTTCCTCCAACCACGTATGCAAGGTACTGTTAGAATATTCCAGCGACGGATTTGCTTTATTGATATCGTCATTCCAACATTTGTCACAGAGTGCAATCTCTTTAGCCAGCATATAATCAGGATGTTTCATATATCTGTTGTGAAACTCTTGTAGGGCCCAAAAGTACATATTGAGCCACACATTAAGATCTCTAGTATGTTCTTCGAGCCATTCCCCTAAGTTCTTGATACGGTTACTTGCCAGTTTATCTAAAGCTCCTACTTGCTCTTTGATTGATTGGTCAAATGTTTGCAAGAGAAGAGCTATGATTTTAATGTGTTCCTCAAATCTTTCTCCAACCACCTAAGGGAACACAATGTATGTAAAAATAAATGCGAGAGTGGTATTAGTTATATACTCTTTGCATGTGTACATACAAATGTACGTCTGCATATATCAAAAGAAATCACCATTTTTGACAAGTGCCATGTAAAATTGAAGGAAAGACCAAAAAAAAAGAGAGCATAGGTTGGGGATGCAGGAAGATGATCCTTGCAATCTACAGGAAGACAATGAATCCAAGACCATTCTTGGGTTTCTTAGTAACTGATAAGGATAAATTTTATAGTGACCAGTAGCCGTTGGCAGTCTTATCATCCATACGTTTGTCTAACCCAGTGATCCCCAACTTTTTTGGTAACAGACCGGTTTCTTTCTCCCCCCCCAAAGTTTTTTTATTTCATTTCACATATTTACATTCACAAATATACCATTTTATTTTCTTATTCTTAATACAATAGTCCCATACTTATTTTTTATTCTTCAAGACATTTTTTATTCCGTCCGGGGATGGAGGTGGGGAATGGTTTTGGTTTCACCCACTCGCCCACCACTCACCTCCAATTGTCCACCATGCAACTTCTCTGAAAGACCTTGGTTCTAGTACATATGCTACTCTTATGTCTCCTCTTACCTGCCCTGTCCCTGCCCAACTCAACTTTATCTATAATAAATGTCCCAGACAATGTGATATTTCTCCCTAAAGGAGTTGTGTTTCATGGTCTTTTGGCTTGTCCTTTTCTGCTGTGGAGTCGTCTCTGAAGAGGACAGATTGTGCATTTTTTCCACCCTGAATGGCCCTGATGATGATTAAGGAAACTACTCCACGACCTCACCCCATTCCTAAGAGGTCTGTAAGGGGCATGCATAAGCGCACCATCGTGCCTACCGTCCCTGTCCTACTGTCCTATTGTCCAAATTTACCTGTACCTACTTTGCTTTTATTTATGTTTATACCATACCTGTTATCCTGTACACGTTTTGACAAATAAAATAAATAAAATAAAATAAATAAATTGGCTTGATTATTTATACATTGTATGTTACATTTCCAGGGACTTCACTTTAATTCGCAGATCGATGTATATTACATTTTTGTGCACTAGTACCGGGTATTTCAGCTTCTAGTATGGCAAAGTTCACTTCACTCCTTAGTTCCTTTCTATAAGACTTAACTGCCTCATTTAGTCTAGATCAAATCCAATGTTTGGCTATGAATGTGCAGAAGAGTACTCTTTCATGGAGGAAAACCTTTTAGACATTAATTGTTGAGAATTGGGGTTTTCATGGAGAAACAGAAGCTGCTTGTCACGATGTGAATATTGTCAGTTTGTGCATCTCTATGTTTTCTACTGTTTTCTTGTATCTATGGTCAAGCAGACGTATGATATATTCTATTACGCATGCCTGCATTCCTGAGGTCTCCTCCTTCCTTTCTCTTCGCCATTTCTACCAAGGTAGAAGTGATTTATTCATTAGCCAATACAATGTAGCTTTACTAAGGATTCTTTTTATTATTTTCTACTGAAATAAATATTTTGTTAATTAGATTTGAATCTCGGTTTTTATTTTCTAAGTAACAATGTCTTCAAAAGGGAAGCAACGATCCATCGACCTCTGGGGGATCTCCCCCCCGCTAACACTGCTTACTTTTTCTTTTGTGCCATATTTGTTTTCGAATAGCCAAAAGCTGTTAGCAACCAGCTGGATTTTATTGACTCTGTAGCTACTATAGCAATATCACCTAGACTTATATACCAACTCACAGGGCTTTACAGGCCTCTCTAAGTGGTTTACAGAGTCAGCCTATTGCCCCCAACAATCTGGGTCCTCACTTTACTGACCTTGGAATGGAAGGCTGAATCAACCTTGAGCCGGTGAGAATCAAATTGTCGAACTGTTGGAAGCCAGCAGTCAGCAGAAATAGCCTGCAGTACTGCATTCTAACCACTGCGTCACCACGGCTCTTAAATTATAAAGCAGTTATGGAGAAACTAATCACAGCAAAACCAATTTACCAGTAACTAATGGTCATATTGTCTGGGAAATGCATTTCCAGCACATTTAGAGGTCACTAGACTAGGAAAGCTGGTTTAATAGAACTTTTGACCTAATGACATACTCATCTTGGCAAATCTACATTAGTGTAATGCATCATACCTGAAGAGAGTGGTACCAAGAGTAACCTCCATCTTGGGGCTCTTTCCGGGAACTCCAGGTTCTCTCTGGCCAAAGAAAACATTGATAAGTTAGTGCATAACATCATTGTCTTGCAAATGATCTCTTGGGAATTAGATTAAGCTTAAATGGAATGTATGTTTTCTTCAGAAGTAGTTATATTCATGTTTTTAGGATAAAAAAACCCAAATTCTTCCATCCATAGGGATAGAAATATTTTGAATCTTTTCATTTGTCCTTAACAATAATAATGTTAGCTTTAAGTTCTATTAGAAGATGTTCAATGAAGCAGAATATAGAATAGAATAGAATAGAATAGAATAGAATAGAATAGAATAGAATAGAATAGAATAGAATAGAATAGAATAGAATAGAATAGAATAGAATAACAGAGTTGGAAGGGACCTTGGAGGTCTTCTAGTCCAACCCCCTGCCTAGGCAGGAAACCCTACACCACTTCAGACAAATGGTTATCCAACATCTTCTTAAAAACTTCCAGTGTTGGAGCATTCACAACTTCTGGAGGCAAGTTGTTCCACTGATTAATTGTTCTAACTGTCAGGAAATTTCTCCTTAGTTCTAAGTTGCTTCTCTCCTTGATTAGTTTCCACCCATTGCTTCTTGTTCTACCCTCAGGTGCTTTGGAGAATAGCTTGACTCCCTCATCTTTGTGGCAGCCCCTGAGATATTGGAACACTGCTATATCTTTCAAAGCTAGTAAAGCTTGTGGGAACGGAATGAAGCTGAAGACCAGTAAGATCTGGAAAAGTTGGAGTGCTCCAAATCCTGACTGCAAAGCACCTTGTTGGACCTAGGAGACACATCTTCTTGGTAGTGTGAGATTCATATGGACTCAGTGTTAAGATGAGAATAACTCTCACTAGAGGCGAAAATAGATCTTTGCCCGGAATTCTGACATTAGAAATGAAACCGCAGATTAAAGTTCTAAGTAAAAATATTTATTTGGTACAAAAACAATAAATCCTCATTATTCTACATCTCTGATATAAAAAGGCACGTCTTGCTTCAATAGAAGCTAGGAACAGAAGGAATGAACAGAGAAAGGAATGTACACATGCGTACTAGGAACATATCAATCATGTGCTCAGGAATAAACCATTATATTAGATAGGGATGCTTCTCCCTGCATATACATATAACAGGCAATATAAAATCACTGCCTGACACTCAGCCCTCTTGGACTTCCACAAAGCTGTAAAAACCTGAATCAGGCTATGAAATATAATGGTGATGTCTGCTTCCAAATCTAGTTTTTGATGGGGGATGTGTTCAAATTCTTCTCTTCCCTGATGTCCACTGAATACCCTCTGATCTTAAGTGCTTGTTTTTAGTTATTACTTATCTGATGCTTTTATCCTTAAGGTGTAAAGTACCTAGGGTTAACTTGAAAACTAACTATGTAAATGTATGTGCTCTCTGGACTATCATGTACTTAATATAGATTTGAAATAAAATTATATCTTAGTGTTGTAAGAAATGTCCTTTCTGGGTTTGGTTCCAAGTGGGGAAAAAGACACTGGAAGCATGGAGGCTGTTTGGAAAGATGGTTTTAATGGTGGTCAGCAGGACCACATGGTTTGAGGTCCTGGGGAAAAGGGGGAATCACATGCCTCAAAGATGTTGAAGAAGAAGAAAAGGGCTGAGATGCCTGAGAGTGCCTGAGTTTTATACCCTCTGTCGGGCCCCACCTTAAGAGTTTCCTGTTCCTGTGTAAGAAGTGTATCCCATTGCCTGTCAGACTCCCAGGGGGCGGGGGTCTTAGCTAACTTTGTAGGCTTTTGTCTGTGTCCCACCAGGCTTGGCTGATGTAATCTTCTCAGGTGAGATGGCTTTGGGATTCCTATTATGGTTCTTCCTGTAGATGCTTGTTATGTAGAATAGACTGCCCATTGACAAAGGTGGGGGGAATGAGTGATCTGGGCCAGTCCTTAATGGCCCATTGACAAAGGTGGGGCTACTAGGAGTGAGTCTTTTTCCTGCCTAAAACATGTTTCTCCATTTTCTCATCCATGGAAATATAATATTCTGCCTTTTAAATATTTCCTAAAATATTTCATTCCTCTAGGAGGGGGTAGGTGCTAACTTCCTACATTAGATAAAGGTGCAGTCATACATACTTCACAAAATACTTTTGAGGAGGTGTGTCTAGGAATGTATTATACTCCCATACAGGGATAAGGAACCTGTGGCTATTCAGCTGAACTACAACTCCCAAGATTCCTCACCAGACTGGGCATGCTGGGAGTTGTAGTTTAGTAACACCTGAAGGACCACCCGAAGAGTTATTCACTCCTGATGCAGTATGGAAGCTGTCTCTTCAGGGTTTCAGTTTGAGATGCCTGCCGCTGAATCTGGGCCCCCAAACTTCAATCTACAGCAGAGCTCAAGAATAGTTTTATGTGCTGAGGATCCTATTGCAGCTGGCTCTTCGTGACATGAGGAGCTGTGTTTGAACAATGGTTGATTATGAACAGCACCTATTCAGTAAAGAAGAAATTATTCCAGTGGTGATTCATCCTTGTTTCAATCTCAGCCAAGAGTTTGCTTTATACTCTGGGCAAAAGAAAGGGCATTATATAATTAGCACTTCCTATAGAGAAATCTTATGTGTGATGTTTATTTGGAGTTACTTTGGGGTATGTTTTGACTTTAGCAAAAGTTGTAATGCTATAATTAAAGAAAAGCAAACATATTTCATAGGCACAGCTGATTACACTGATTAGGCAATCTTTTCTATGCGTGATCAGCTCTGGGGACGATAGTTTGACCCATCTCCAGCAGAGGTTGTGCAGTTGATGTTGCTAGGGAGAAAGTTGATCGCTCTCTTAGAGAAAAGAAAATGTTTTTGATCTTCACATATTAATTTACAAAGAAGGAGAATAAGAAGTGGTCATTGCCTGGGAAAATTCTCTCAGGGATAGTTCTTGGATTTCACAGAGCTTAGTTATCAGCTGCTTCATGAGTGAACAACTCCACGGGGTTTTTTGGGGGGGAAGTGGGAGAAACTAGGAAGTTCTGAGGTGAGGGTGTGCAGTAGAAAATATTAACCAGAGTTCCTTCCAATCACCCTGCCATTCTAATGCTCAAAAACACCAAATGCTAAAGCACCCCAGGAATGAAGTTAAAAAACTGGGTTGGGAAAAGAAGAAAAACATCGTGTTAGAACTGGACAGCTAAATACAACTTTGACCTCCCTCTATGATATGCTACAGATGTGATGAAGATGAGATTAAGGCACAGTCATATGGATATGATCGAGGGGCGGGTTGCCTGTTCTTCGTGCTACCGGTGTGCTGCGCGTGCATTGCCATGTTTCAGTACGCGCGCGATCGCTAAGCGCGTGCACCGCCTCATGAGATTTTGCTTCCTGCGCATGCCCGGAAGCAAAATTTCATGAGGAGACGCGCACGCACATGCGATTTTGGTGCTTTTTTTCCTTCCGTGCATGCGCAGAAGCAAAAAAGTGCCAAAATCTCACGCGCAGGTGCGTCCCCTCGCGAGGTTTTGCTTCCGCGCATGCGCAGGAAGCAAAATCAGCCCAAAAATTCCCCCCAAAAATATGGTACCACACGACAGACCGGGAAAAATTGCACCGGAGCTGTCACGCGCAAATAGCACCATCTGCTGGCCGCCACCAGAATGACAGAGTGGACCGCACCGGTAGGAACCCACCACTGATATGATCTTTACAAAGGGTGTGCAGAGAACTGTGTGTCTGGTAGGAGGGATGGGTGGATTTGCCCAAGAGAAAGAACAACGCTGTATGGGATTGATATGATCCGGTGTGCATGTTTAAAAATATTTTTTTTATCTCTTTCTATCCTATTTGTGATTATTCTGCCATAGTGCCAGTGGTGGGTTTGTGCCGGTTCGGATCGGTTCTCCCGTACCGGTGGCGGAAATTTGTTCCCGCTCGCCAAACTGGCAGCGATGGCCAGCCGGCCACGCTCCCAAACCGGTTCTCTGGTCACGGCTCCTTGAAAGCGGCTTGCAAAGAACCCTTTGAGCATGTGCAGAGGCTTTTGCGCATGCGCAGAGGATCATTTGTGCAATGTGATGTGACGATGCGATGCGAAGCGGTAGGGAAGGTAAGTAGAACCCACCCCTGCATAATGCACATGATAACATAGAGCAGTGATGGCGAACCTTTTTTTCCTCGGATGCCGAAATAGTGCACGCGTGCACTATCGCATGCATGCGTGTGCCCAAACCCATATTCAATGCCCCCCACGCTCCCCGACTTCCAGTGGGCCCGGTAAGCCCAATTTTTGCCCTTCCCAGGCTCCAGAAGCTTTCTTGGATCTTGGGGAGGGCAAAAATGCCCTCTCCTGCCCCCCGGAGACCCTCTGGAAGCCGAAAAAGCCCTCCCAGAACCTCTGCGCGAGCCAAAAATCAGCTGGCGGGTGCCCACATGCGCACTAGAGCTGAGCTAGGGCAATGGCTCACGTGCCAGCAGATCTGGCTCCGCGTGCCACCTGTGGCACGCGTGCCATAGGTTCGCCATCACAAACATAGAGGATTGGCCTCTAACTACGGTATGTTTGGTAAATATCTGGATAAAAGATCCAATGGAGCTTCATATAAATGTTTGTACACAATGTCTATGGAGATTCTCAATCATCCAGGTCATGGTTGTTCCAAAGGTGCTTTTTCAAGAGGCAACTTGATTTTCTTTGTTTTTCCTTGAAGATGTTTTGTTTCTCATCCCAGAAGCTAAGCTAAGCTTCTGGGATGAGAAACAAAACATCTTCAAGGAAAAACAAAGAAAGTCCAGTTTATAACAATAATAACAATAACAGAGTTGGAAGGGACCTTGGAGGTCTTCTAGTCCAATCCCCTGCTTAGGCAGGAAACCCTACACCACTTCAGACAAATGGTTATCCAACATCTTCTTAAAAACTTCCAGTGTTGGAGCATTCACAACTTCTGGAGGCAAGTTGTTCCACTGATTAATTGTTCTAATTGTCAGGAAATTTCTCCTTAGTTTTAAGTTGCTTCTCTCCTTGATTAGTTTCCACCCATTGCTTCTTGTTCTACCCTCAGGTGCTTTGGAGAATAGCTTGACTCCCTCTTCTTTGTGGCAGCCTCTGAGATATTGGACAACTGCTATCATGTCTCCCTGGTCCTTCTTTTCATTAAACTAGACATACCCAGTTGCTGCAACCGTCCTTCATATGTTTTAGCCTCCAGTCCCCTAATCATCTTTGTTGCTCTTCTCTGCACTCTTTCCAGAGTCTCAACGTCCCTTTTACATCGTGGCGACCAAAACTGAATGCAGTATTCCAAGTGTGGCCTTACTTTTTTGTATACATTGTTTTTATACAATGTTAATATGAACAGGAGTGAATAAGTCATTTGACAACTCTGTGAAATGATCAGTAACAGATTTCTTCAACTTGATACTGGTAAATGTATTCCTATGACAACCTTCCTTGTGATTAAAATCTATTCCAATTGTCCTTGCAGAGTACAGATGATGAAAGAAAAGGGAGATTTCCTTCTAGCACTTTTTGGTAAACTATCCTACTTTAGACACGTTATGTGACAACCAGCTCTCCAGAGAAGGCTCTTAATGCTAAGAAAAAGTGGAAGAAAAGAGAAGAAGAGGACAGTCAGCAGCAGATGGAAGGATTGAGTTATGGTGGTGATGGATGCGCTGTTGGAAGACCTGAAAGGTCATCATGGAGATAATCTATCTATGTCAGTGTTTCTCAACCTTGTCTACTGAATAGAATAGAATAGAATAGAATAGAATAGAATAGAATAGAATAGAATAGAATAGAATAGAATAGAATAGAATAGAATAGAATAACAGAGTTGGAAGGGAACTTGGAGGACTTCTAGTCCAACCCCTGCTTAGGCAGGAAACCCTACACCACTTTAGACAAATGGTTAACCAACATCTTGGTAAAAACTTCCAGTGTTGGAGCGTGAACAACTTCTGGAGGCAACTTCTTCCACTGATTAATTGTTCTATCTGTCAGGAAATTTCTCCTTAGTTTCCAGTTGCTTCTTTCCTTGATTAGTTTCCACCCATTGCTTCTTGTTCTACCCTCAGGTGCTTTGGATAATAGTTTGACTCCCTCTTGTTTGTGGCAACCCCTGAGATTGGAACACTGCTATCATGTCTCCCCTAGTCCTTCTTTTCATTAAACTAGACATACCCAGTTCCTGCAACCGTTCTTCATATGTTTTAGCCTCAAGTCACACTTGAAGATGTGTGGACTTCAACTCCCAGAATTCCCAACAAAGCTGGCTGGGGAAACCTGGGAGTTGAAATCCACACATCTTCAAGTAGCCAAGGCTGAGAAACACTGATCTATGTGATTGCTAAGAGTTAACAAGAACTTGAAGGCATACAATCAATCAATCTTTGCTGGTAAGAATATTATTAATATATAAATTTGCATATATTTTATATCTATATCTCTCATCTTTCTTTTTTTAAGCATTATGCAGATCAGAGCCTATGGTTTTTAAACTGGAAAATTAATATTATTCCTACTACTGTTTTTTTTTCTAGACAAGTAATTCTCTGCGGCTCAATAGAAATACAAAAAAAAATAGAACAAAGACTAAGATGAAAACAGCACAACCATACAAAGAAACTAGAAATCAGAAAGAAGAGCAATACGTTCAGAATTTAAAATACTGTAATATGTAACAATTACATGGTTATTTTAAAAATTCTGGGTTTTTTTTTCATGCCTGTGAAAATTTTTAAAAAACCATCATCTGGTATCAAATATTGTAGGTACTCAAGAGCTTTTTTGGGAAGCATTCCACAAATAGGATGCCATCCTTGAAAGATTTATGATTTCAATGAATGTGTATGCCCCTTGGTACCAGTGACTCTTATCCTCAGAAGGAAACATGCAGATGGCAATATCATTGGTGGAATGAATTCCAGTATCCAGATGTGGATTTAGGTGAAGGAAATGACCCTTACCAGGAAAGAGAATCATCAAGTGCAATACCAGAAATAGTAGTAGGTTCATGATCAATAAAAAGTGCACCTGTAAGAGTCAGAAAGAGAATCCGGTCAATGAGTCCTTCGGGAGTTGGGCGGCCCTGAGTCCTTCGGGAGTTGGGCGGCATATAAGAAAACCAAAATAAATAAATAAATAAATGAATGAATCTGTTGCTGAAAGGGTTGCCAGTTGGAGTGTGGTCACCTCAGATGAAACAACAGAAACTTTTTTTCTGAAAAAGTGGCCAAAATCCTCATACTGTATATGCAGCAGTCGATATGGATTTCCACCTGACCAACACCAACCATCAAGCCACACTACCCAAATATAAGGGGCCTTCTGAGAACAACTTTGAACAACTTGTCTTTGAAACAAAATGTATACCAGGGTAGGAAAATATGCCAGATATTTATTCAGTATATCCTGCATCTCTTCCCCTTCCCCCCTCCACTACAGATAAGATATAAGCAAATTGTTTCTTGGTAATAATTTTTGACAGGCAGTATGTAAATGGGACCGTGTGCCTGAAGTCAAACTCTTTTCAGTTCCTTTTCAGTGTTCCTGCTGTACCGGCCTCCCTGCTGCACAGCAATACCCCTAACTGAGCTGATGGATTCTGTGGATGGATTGGTTATTGACTTCCCCAAGGATGATAGTCCTTGGGGATTTTAATTTATCCCGAGGCAGCAGTGAATCTGGGGCCACTGAGGAGTTTATAGTTTCCGTGGCAGTCATGGACCTGTTCAGAGGTGGTTCTACTTACCTTCCCCACCAGTTCGCATCGCGACGGAAGTGCATCACCTCGTGCAATTTTGCTTCCGCACATGCACAGTAGCTGGAAATCAGCCCGAAACACAGCTGAGGAGCTGATCAGCTGGGCTTCAGAAGAAGGAATAAAGGTTGGTATAAACCTTGTTTGTTTGCAAGGGTGAGAGGGAGAGCCCTCTTTCAAGCAGCAGAATAGGAAAAACCTTCCAAAAAGTAAAAAATTCAAAAAAAAAAAAAAAAGATGGCGGCGCCCACAGATTGGCACCCAACTGATCCAGTTCAGTGACGTCACCAGCGGGTTGCTACCAATTCGGGTGAACCTGTCCGAACCGGGAGGAACCCACCTCTGGACCTGTTGTTGAGAGTCCAGCCTATGTTGGAGAACTCACACAAGATCTGGTGTTGGTCTTGGAGCAGGTGCAACTTCTATATGAAGATAGAGGACATTACCACCTGTCCTTTGTCTTAATCAGGTAATTCTCTGATTGCTTTTCAGGTAATTGGTGTTTCCTCTCCCTGCAGGGAGAAAGGACGTATTGGAACAGTCCATCCCAGGCACCTAGCCGACCATTTAAAGTAGAAGGGTAGTTTTGTTCCCTTGAATGTTGGTTGCTTTATAGATGTTTGTTTAAGGAATTGTTTTTTAACTTCTGAAGCAGGGTTGGGTTCCTCCCGGTTCGGACTGGATCGCCCGAACCTGTAGCGACCCGCTGGTGATGTCACTGTCGGTGCCGTTCCGTGCATGCCGCCATCTTTTTTTTTGAATTTTTGGGACTTCCGCGGCTTGAAAAAGTACCCTCCCACCCGCCCACAGGTGAATTCTGTCCTTTATTTCTTCGCCCGAAGCACAGCTTCACCCGAAGCACGCCCCTCAGCTGTGTTTCGGGCTAATTCTTGCTTCTGAGCATGCACGGCAGCCAAATCGCATGAGGGGACGTGCGCACACACGAGTGTAGTGAGCGCGCGTGTGCGAAACATCGCGATGCGAACCGGTGGCAAAGGTAAGTGGAACCCACCCGTGTTCTGAAGCTACCTGGAATTGTTTGGAGTCAGGCAATTTACAAACTTAATAAATAAACAACTGAAATACATTATAAATCATAGGAAAGAAAGCCACATGTGTGCATAAAATCATTGTAAACTCAAAACATATATCACACACATGAAATTCTGCCATGTGTATCCTCAGTACTACCAATCACAATTTCCAAACAAGAATGTGTTGCCAATTAACAGGCTAATCTATAATATTTTGAATACTAGATTAATAGAAACAGAGTCCTTCTAACACCTGCCATAAAGCAAATGATTATTCTATCCATGTTGCTGATAAGGGAAGAAGGGGGAAGGATTAATTCTAATGGTTTGCCTTCCTAATCAATTAATCGATGACACAAGTCTGTGTCACCAGAAACCTCTCAATTCATTGCCATTTTAGTATGCAATCATCAAGGGTTGGGGAGCTTTGTCTATCACTGAAGCCATATGCTTCTCCAGAAGCTACTGCTCAAAGAACATGGATATCTACCGCTAATCTATTTATCCCAGAAAGAGTTAACAGCAGATGGGCCATCCTTATCAGATTCAAAGAATTTTCCATTCCACTGTGATCATTTTACCTTCTAAGGCAGAGCTGGATCAGTGAGTCTTCAGACTGCAAATATGGTCTTTGGGCTGATGTGTGTTTGTGTGTATGTGTGTGCAAATATCTCCTCTCCCAGTAGCTTGATTTAAAACCACCTTCTTCCAAGCTGCTGTGTGTTGTGACAGCAACTTCCAGAATTCCCAGCCAACCAATACCTTATACAACCAGACTTGAAATCCTAGGCTTAGAAAACTTAGAACTATGTCGCCTTCAGCATGACCTAAGCATAGCTCATAAAATTATCTGCTACAACATCCTTCCTGTCAATGACTACTTCACCTTCAACCACAACAATACACGAACACACAACAGATACAAACTCAAAGTGAACCGCTCCAAACTTGACTGTAGAAAATATGACTTTAGCAACAGAGTGGTTAATGCCTGGAACTCACTACCTGACATTGTGGTTTCGTCACCAAACCCCCAAAACTTTACCCTTAGACTGTCCACTGTTGACCTCACCCGATTCCTAAGAGGTCAGTAAGGGGCGTGCATAAGTGCACCAGCATGCCTACCATCCCTGTCCTAATGTTCCCTCTTATCAGTACTCATCTTATGTATATAAACAATGTTATATCTATGTATATTACCAACACGTACTTGACAAAAATAAATAAATAAATAAACAAATAAATAAATAAACAAACAAACAAACAAACAAACAAACAAACAAACCTCATCAAGTTGTGGAAAGAGGCAAGAGTTGCCTTTAAAATGTTAGAAGACAAATAGCCCATCTATGATGATTCTCTCCTCCTGACTCAACTGTCAAGCAGGGAGGATTAAAAAAAAACATATTTGGATATCAGTTTTAATTCCTCAACATGAACTGTACTCTGAATGCCCAGTCCCAACTTCCTGTCATTGTTATTTAGCAAAGAAATAGAGCAACTATACTTTCCTTTCCTCTCTTCTTTCTTTAGGCATACTGTTGGGTGACTTGAGTCCTGCTGCAATTCCTCAACTGTACCAGAACCCATTTGAGGTGATTCCCATGGCAACCAGTGATGCTATAAAGGCCAGAGCCTTACCAAGAGGAAAATAAAGGGAAAGGTAGGCACAACAATAAGGATGGCATGCACCCAATTTTCCTGACCTTGCTCCTTCCAGATGTATCCAACTACTTACCTCCTATCATTCTGCATCTCCAAGGAGAAGCTAGGAATGCCTGGAGAAGCCAGCAAAGAGCAGATTTTGAAAGAGTAGTGGTAGCAACTGGCCAGGTACTTAGGGAGGACTGTGAGGAGAAGAAGGGATTTGTGTTTTCAAGTACTCAGTGGGGAAATGGCCTCTGAATGGATGGCAGAGAAAGAGAGAAAGAATTTAAGAGGTAGCCAAAGACTGAGTTTGGTTGTATGTTGGCAATGTTGTGGTTTTGTGTTTGTTGATTTTGTAGCCTAGGGTTCCATGGGGGAAAAATAATGTCTTCTGAAGGGTTCCATGACCCAAAAAAGTTTGGGAACCGCTGGCCTAGAACATTTTGAAACACCTAGCTGATCCCACTGGAACTGCAGAAGTGGGAGGCCTTTGGTTGGACACAATAGAATTCAGCTTGCATTTGAGATAAATTGCTTGTTCAGCAGGGAGGGGGGCAAATAATTTGGCACGTGCTTTTCCCTTCAAACTCTGCCATTTCAAACAACATCAGCCAGGGCTACTGCATTCATTCAGTTCATGAGCAGATGCCAGCAGCACCTCCCTTCTGCTGTTATGTCTCGAAGCAAGAAACTACAGGGAGGAGGGGGACCGGTTCAAGGCACCTAGCCAGGTGGCTAGCAGAATTATCCGGGCTGGGAACCTAGACAGATGTACCTCACTATCCACATCTGCTCTTTCAAAGGAATTAAATACTCTCCCAGTGATTGTTCTGGGCAGCACACACCATTGGTCCAAGTCATTTATTTTGATCACAATTTCAAAATCAGACATCAAGGTCGTTTTCCACTACAACAAAAATACTTAATACCCCTCTTCTCCCACTTTTGGGAATTGTTAGTGTGCAGAAGTGGCAAGAGAGTTAATATTTGGAAACGCTTTGTTGGGGAGTGGGGAGAAGAAAAACAAGAGCCTTCTGCCAAATAGTCCTTCCACTCCGCTGGCTGGCCAGTCTCGAAGGGTTCCATTCCAGAATGTCTGCAGTAGAATGAATGAATCACAAGAAGCCCTCCGGGATTCTTGCAGCCACATTCATTATTCTGTCCAGGGCATCAGACATCACCTGTAGATGAAGGGAGTGGAAAACTTTGCTGTTTCTACAGCGCACCTCATTATACCACAGTGTACAATTAGCCATATGTATGCAGTTAATAGCTGCCTGGAGAATGCAGGAGGAGGAGAAAAAGTCAAGCACGCTTATACAATATGCAGCGTAAGGCTGTTTTGGAGATTAACAAACTAGATTTTTCTTTTAAGGTTGTGGCCAATCAAGTTGGTTTCTAAAACAAGAAACAAAGGAGGACAGTCATTTTTATTATTATTTTAAACACCGAGGAGAAAAGTCTCGATTGAAAATTGTTGCTGTACCTGTTTGACAAAGATCAAACCTTGAAATCTCTGAGCCTCTGTTCACAAGCAGTGCTTGAGATGGATATTGAATGGACATTCATCTTAAAATAATTCCAAGTGTTATACTGTATATATAAGATATACACCTCTGTTCTGCAAAGTACACTGGCTGCTGGTCTGTTTCCAGGTGTAGTTCAAGGTGTTCATTATGGCCATTAAAACTCATAGTGACATAGGTCCAGGCTGTCTGATGAACCATCTCATCCCACTAGGACAAGCTGCCCCACTTGTGCCGACAGAGAGGGCCTACTTCAGAGCCCATCAGTCCAAGAACTCCAATTATCAGGATCTAGATTTTACAGAGGTCTCCAACCTTGGCAACTTTATGATGTGTGGACTTCAATTCCCAGAATTCCTCAGCCAGCATGGCTGGATGAGGAATTCTGGGAGTTGAAGTCCACAAGTTGTAGAGTTGCCAAGGTTGGAGACCTTTGAATTCTAAAAGGAGAGCCTTCTCTGCTGCCCTTTGGAACATCTTACCCTCCAAGGTGAGATCTTCCTCCACCCTCCTATCCTTTCATAAGAGCCTGAAGACCTGTTGGTTGGCCTGGGAACCCAATGCGGGAGTATTACATTGGAGGTGGCTATTAGATTGATAGCAAACTCCACCTCTCCCATTGCTCCCTGCTTCTCCCCACCCGCCCATCTTTTATTCTCATATCACTATATTCATATTGTTTTCTTTTCCATAGTTTATTTTATTGCTCCATCACTTTGCTACTGTTACATTTACACTTTTTTTTCATTTCTTCATTTTTATTGTAAGCCACCTAGTGTAGCCCCATGATGAGATAGGTGGCAAATAAATTTAACAAATGAACAAATAATAAATGTACAGATGTGATGGTTACTCAGAAATAAAACTGATGTGGTGTAACACAGAAGCATACTTTAGAGTACTGATTTCCCCCCTCTGCATTATGTGAATATTTCATAATATCATCTAAACTTTGGCAAGTTGTTTTCTTAATTTAACATTTCCACCTTTATTATTTTTATAAATAACTTATGGCAGTGAACATACACAATATTCCTTCCCCCATCTATTTTTCTCATATCAACAGTTCTGTGAGGGGGGTTTGCCTTGAGAGTAACTAGCCCAAAATCACCCAGCTGACTTCCATACCTAAGGTTGGATTAGAGTTTACAGTCTCCTGATATCATGCCTGATGCCTTAACCACCAGACAAAACTGGCTTGCTTCTGAATAATAATAATTACAACAGCAACAACAAACCTCTCCCAATCAAATACAAGTTGGTTGTTCTTCTAATCTAAGCAGTTCTGGGGATCAATGCTAATTCCATCTGAAGCTAGTCTGTTCTGATAATTCCTCTCCCCGGTTGTCATTTGCTCTGCAAGAAAGCACATCAAGAGCAGCTTTAGTAATGTGCCGTTCAGTCTTTAGAGTGCAGGATGTGGTCGTTATATTTGTTCTTGTAATTAGGTTACTACAGGGGTGAGTTCGTCCCGGTTCGGACCAGTTCACCCGAACCAATAGCGACCCGCTGGTGATGTCATGATGATGTCACCGAACCGGATCTGTCGGTCCCGGTCCGTGGGTGCCACCATCTTTTTTTTTTGAAATTTTTTTGATTTTTTTTTTCCTTCTGAGCATGCACAGAAACCAAGTTCCGGCACTGTGCATGCGGTCGCCATCTTTTTTTGGCTTTGTTTTTATTTTTTATTTTATTATTATTATTATTATTATTATTATTATTATTATTATTATTATTATTATTATTATTATTATTATTATTATTATTATTATTATTATTGGATTTTTCATTATTGCGGATGCTCACACAACGCCCGTGTGCACCCAATGAGGCATGCCCATGCGGCGCGGGAGGGAGCGAACCAGCAGCAAGTTAAGTTGGAACCCACCCCTAGGTTACTAGTATTTAATAATTGGCCAATCAAAAGGAGTATTAGAGCTGGGCTGCAAAACTCCCTGTGAGCCCTAAGTGGCAGGAACGATAAAGGATCTTAGCGGTTTATCTACAATTTTGCAGATCATAAATTTTAGCCCTAATCAAAGTGGAATTAACTGAGTCACCCATACAGGCAGATATCAGGATAAGTTTGGAACTCAATTGCATCAAAATAGATGCAAAGTAAGAGTTAATTCACCCATAGAATTTGGAAGAATTCAGAACACAGCTCTGGATGTACGTTGCATAAGGATTAGATAGAGACAGAGAAATTTGTTTATTCACATGAGTTGCTTGTATATAAAGATAACGCTAACATAATTCAGTATATTATAATAGTAGTTTTATTCTTTAAGAAGCCTGGTCTGTTCTGTTTTACTGTCTTTATAAAGTGTTTATTTTACCACAGTCCTGTTGTTACAGCTTTGTTCCATTTGTTTGTAACTCAGTGAATCAGTGGAAATCCCAATATAACTCTGTCTACATAGCCCTCCTAAGCTGATCTAAGACAAACACACCTATAATTTGGGTCTGTGTCTTACCACGCCTTTCTCAAACCTGCCAACAAAGAGAAAAGCATCTAAGCATTCCCTTCTGTCTCCTAATGTGTCCTATTAAGGAGACATGAGCTGAATGAATATGTGAATGGCAGTCCTTTTCTATCCATGGGTCCTTTTCTCTAGTGTTGTCTTCAAACCTTTAGTTATGGTTAGGGTTAAACAACAAAGGTGTAGTAGTCATTGATATGCTTAAGAATCCATTATAATGTATTTGTCAACTCTGAAGCGAGCCTGGCTGGGGCCATTTTGGAGGCTTCAGGGTTGCCACAATGCGAAGAAAGGATAGGGAGGGGGAACATAATTAGATGGGGGTTTTTGTAGCCAAAACAAAATAGTTTCCTGTTGGAACCAAGGACATTCCAACAGGTGGCTGGAGGAAGGAGGGGTGAAGTAACCAGGCAACCGGCCAGCACCTTGATTGCACAATGTGACTGATTGTTTGGGGGAAGGGGGAACTTTCACTTTTTAATCAGGTGAAAACCGTGTGAATTTTCAGAGTCGGTTTTCACCAGTTTGTGCAATATGATATCTCCAATAAAACTGTTCTTTGAAGAATCTGCCTGCCTGGGCGTTCTGCTTTCTATGGGGCTATTATTTGGAACCCTGACAGTATTGGAATCAGAGGTGGGTTCCTCCCGGTTCTGGTTGGGAGTTTGTGTGGATTCATTGACTCTGATAGTGTCAGCACCTCACCCCCAATGCATCATCAGACCAGCATGCAGGATTTGCCATGAATTTCTTCCCATTGTTTTCCAGTCTCTTCAGTCTAACTGCCCTCCAGACATGTGTCTTCTTCTTCTTTTCTTTCTCTTTTACCGTTTCGGGTGCTGAGGGTCTTCAAAAGGAAAAGAAAAGAAAAGAATTCTCTTCTTTTCCTGTTTTCATTTTGATTTTTCTTTTCTGGCTTGTGTCATTTGTTTCTTGTTTGCTTTTGTTTTTTATTCAATCACTTTAGATTTTTTTTTAACCTTTAAGCATACAGTTTAATACCTTTAAGTCTACACATATGTTTGCTGGGAGCCAGTTTGGTGTAGTGGTTAAGGCACCAGACTGGGGGACCATAGGTTCTGGTTCCACCTTAGGCACAAAGCCAGATGGATGATCTTGGGCCAGTCCCTCACTCTCAACCCTGGGAAATAGGCAGTGCTGTCAGAAAATTGCAGGGATTTATTTAAGTGGCCCCTGCCAGGTGCCAAGTTGACTTGAATACTATATGCTAGTGTTAATATGTAATGTCTTTCAAGAAAACGACCCTTTCTAAAATTCCCAGAATTCTCAGAAACAGCCATTTTGACTATGATTGCTTGAAACTGCCAAAGCCTGTATATTATTTAAAGGGCACCCAGACTGCCTTAAATAAAACAGATTGCCTGGTATACAAAAAAAATCTATTCTTGACTCCACCAAGGTTTCTTCATTCCAGCAGTATAAATAAAGGTTGGGTAGGGGAAGACCAGCCTTTTTATTGTTGGCATTGTTTTAAAAAAATAAGTTTTCAGAAGGCCTGCCAATCTACTGGAAACCCTCTGCAGTGATACCAGCTGTAGCAGTAGACCGTCCCAGATCAACCTTCTGCTCACATCTGTCTTTTATTATGACGATAGCTCAGCATACTATGTCAGGCTGAAACTTACCTACTACACTTCTTCGTTATACCATCAGAACTATTTGGGAGATCTGGATAGTGGGAGGACTAATAGTGAAGACAGGAGAGTTTGAGATGGGCAGATCTAAGGAACAAATAAAGAAGCAAGCAAGCAAACAACAAGACATTACCATAAGCCTGAACAGATGATAATTAGAACCAGATACCTCACGGTGTTTTTGCATATTGTAAGCATGTAAACACAAATGCTGGGCTGGAAATTGGTTGGAAAAGAATGATCCCGAAGAGGAATTAGAAAGTAGAAGGAACTGTAAATAGATGCCCCTATTTTGTAACAGTGGGGGAAGTGGGGAGGGTCCCCTGGACTGTGAGCAGCATCTGGCAGAAAGCAGGTTGATCAGAATTCAGCTTCAAGAGCAGAAGTCACTGCAGAATGAAAGGGATCTCTATTATGAAAAGTCTGGCCTGGAAGTGAAGGTATTAAGACACCTTGGTTGAGAAGGAAGAAATTTCTATTGTCCAGCCAATATTCAGATTGAAAGGAAAAAAATAGAAATACCCCTGAAAATTCACTATTCCCTCAGTTTGAGAATGTATTTTACTTTTTTTTTTTTAATGGAATTTATTGTCTCCACAAAGATGCTGAAAGTGACAAATTTGGAACAATGAGAAATGAAGTCCTTCATAGACTGGCTAATCCTTTAGTGAAAGGCCTGTCCTTTTGGACAGGATAGAGAAAGGCTTAGGTGGAAGCTGAAGGGCTGTATTTCCAGGGTTGAGTTTGGGTGACAAACAGTTGTAGGCCTGTGATAAAAAGTTACAGTATAACCCCGTTTTCTTATTCAGTCTCAGTATTCTAGAACCTTTTCTTCTATCATCCTTGTGATCAGTGGTGGGTTGCTACCGGTTCTCACCGGTTCGGCAAACTGGTAGCAGCGGTGGAAGGAGGTTCCGCCCACCCACCCGGATGTCATCAAAAACGCTCTGCGCATGCCCGCACGCTCCTATTCCCGAACAGGTAGCAAAGGTAAGTGGAACCCACTACTGCTTGTGACTCTTCTCTCATTCAATCCACTACTGAGCATGCTCAGTTCTCCCTGCGGCATGTTCTTTCTCTCTCTCTCTTTTTGAAAAGCTGACATTTAATTGCAGCTTTGAAAATTACTATTCTTTTGAAGATGGGCAACTCAGGGCTTCAGAAAGACAGTCCGAAAACAATCACTCTTGCTATTTTTCAGTTTCCCTTCCTGTTTGCCCACTGTCTCTAGTTAACACTCCATTCGAGGCATTTTCTAGTGTGCTTTTTACAGAAACACACTTATAAAGCATTTGGAGAGCTGACAGCCGTTGCTGTTTCTACATATGGTCATTATTAAGATGAGAAAGGTGTTTGGTTGCAGCTAAGCTGTAAAGATGGAACAGAGTTTTCTGTTTACATTGCAGGGACAACTTTGCCTTAAACAAAGTTACTTTTACAAGTTGTAGCCAAGCACCTTGAATCTGACCACTTCTGGGTGGCCACAAACTCAACCATGTTAACAAGGCCTTCCTGTCAAATTAGTTTATGGCTTCTGATTGTTGTTGAACAGTTGTTCTCAAGGACTGGAATGCTATTAGGGACTGCAGAAGAGAAAGAAAGAAAAGAAAGAAAAAGAAAAAGAAAAAGAAAGAGAAAGAGAAAGAAAGAGAAAGAAAGAAAGAAAGAAAGAGACATAGTTTATAAGAAGATAAGATCTATAATATATAAATACAGATATAATATATAATCGAGTGTATAAAGATTAGTAGTAATAGCTAATAGGCTGTCAAAGAAGCATGACTTCACTTTTATGGTTTGTATTAGTCGGCGTTATGTTTGTAGTTGATTGCGTATGATATTTGCTTAATGTAGTGTTTTCTACAGTTTTTGTATTTGTTTTTTTCTGTTGTGTTTATTTTTGTTGATGTGTGTATTTAATTGTTATGTTTTTAAAGGAAAATTCAATAAATATTATTTTAACAATAAAAGAAAGAAAGAAAGAAAAAGAAAGAAAGAAAGAAAGAAAGGAAAGAAAGAAAGAAAGAAAGAAAGAAAGAAAGAAAGAAAGAAAGAAAGAAAGAAAGAAAGAAAGAAAGAAAGAAAGAAAGAAAGGAGGGACGGGGAGGAAGAAAGGAAAGGAAAGGAAAAGAAAGGAAAGGAAAGGAAAGGAAAGGAACTCTGGCATTATATAAGCCATACCTTTATTTAAAAAATCATAGCATGCAAATTATTTAGATGCAGTGGTGGGAGAGGAATTGTAAGAAATCTCTGTTGTTCAGATATTGGCATAAACTCCAGATACGATGTTTCTCTGACCAAGGTCATCTAAAAACCTGCGCTTGATAAATGTGAGCTAACAGATTTGAACTACTGAAATCTCTGTGCTCTGTTCCATATCCTTATTGTCCAAAAATAGCAACCCTGTTTATTGGTTGTTGTATTCCAGTCTGTGGGTCTTTCACAAGAAAGATGGTTCTTCCAAGTTTCTTTCCATATTGGCTCTTTGGTCAAATGTTGTGATAATAGAACAAACAAGTCATGTCCAAAAAAGCAAAATGGACACCTCTGGGATAGGGGAGTGATGGACCTCCAAATGTCCCTGAAATAGAAGCTTAATGGCTGACAGTGAAGAGGGCTTAGAGTTGTAATTCAATAATATCTGGATATTTGGGGTGATGTAAGCCTGAGGTTTGCCAAGCCTTTTCTTCCCCAGGTTGCATTCACCTCCCTCCCTCCCCCCCACAGGATGAGATACAGGGGTTTGAAGAACTGTTTCCATCTTGGCTCTCACAAATGATACAAATTTCAAAAGTATAGCTTAAAGCTTGGAGAAAATATACAAGCTGATTATAGCAGACGAATTTGTTACTATGGTATACAACTCGGACCAAACCTACGGGAAATAATATTCAATTGATACAGTATCTCCTTACTGAGATATGGCCTCGATAACCCTCAGTTATAAATTTAGGCTGACTTTCCCCCTCCCCCACCCCCAAACTCTAGACCAAGTGCCAAATGTGTATTACAAACACACACTGACGGATAGCTCCCTTAGACAAATAAAACAAGCAATCTGATCCGAGGTTTCATGATAGATAATCTGCAGTTATAACTTTTAACTCAAACATCTGGACAACAGCCAAGGAAGATGATCTCATGCATTTTTTTTTTACTTCAGTGAATTTGTGATCTGAGCAAAGAGAAAGTGAGGCTTCTCTTTTGTCTACCAGAACAGCTGAAGGGTTGCTTGGAAGCCTATTGGGTCCTCCTTAATTATAATATATATAATAACAGAGTTGGAAGGGACCTTGGAGGTCTTCTAGTCCAACCCCCTGCTTAGGCAGGAAACCCTACACCACTTTAGACAAATGGTTATCCAACATCTTTTTAAATCTTCCAGTGTTGGAGCATTCACAACTTCTGGAGGCAAGTTGTTCCACTGATTAATTGTTCTAACTGTCAGGAAATTTCTCCTTAGTTCTAAGTTGCTTCTCTCCTTGATTAGTTTCTACCCATTGCTTCTTGTCCTATCCTCAGGTGCTTTGGAGAATAGCTTGACTCCCTCTTCTTTGTGGCAACCCCTGAGATATTGGAACACTGCTATCATGTCTCCCCTGATCCTTCTTTTCATTAAACTAGACATACCCAGTTCCTGCAATTGTTCTTCATATGTTTTAGCCTCCAGTCCCCTAATCATCTTTGTTGCTCTTCTCTGCACTCTTTCTCCACATCTTTTTTACATTGTGGTGACCAAAACTGAATGCAGAATTCCAAGTGTGGCCTTACCAAGGCATTATAAAGTGGTATTAACACTTCACATGATCTTGATTCTATCCCCCTATTAATGCAGCCTAGAACTGTGTTGGCTTTTTTGGCAGCTGCTGCACATTGCTGGCTCATATTTAAATGGTTGTCCATTAGGACTCCAAGATCCCTCTCACAGTTACTACTGTTGAGCAAGGTACCACATATACTGTACCTGTGCATTTTGTTTTTCTTGCCTAATGGCTTATACTTTTTCTTTTAATTAAAGGATTGGTAGTGGCTGACAAGGTTTCCTATCCACCACTACCAGTCTTCTATTGCATTGCACACCATGGGGAAATGTTGAAGCATACAATTACCCTTTCCTGTTTACAACCAGCAGTAAAAATTCCTAAAGGATGTAGAAACTTTAACTTTTTTAAAAAAACACCAAGCACCAAAACCTGCATGATTTACTAGTGAGCTCAGAGCCAATTCAAACATCAAACTTGGGAGATGCCCACTATAGATTATACTTATTCAACCACAGAAATAGAGTGTACTCTGTTACTCCATAACCAGCATTCCATTAGCATTCGTTGTGTAGATCAAACTCCAGGCTGTGGGCAGAGTTAGTCTGCAATACTGTATTCTAATCACTGCACCACCAGGGCTCCTAGGTTGTGCTTATGGCATTCTGGGTATTTGAAATAAGGCATGTGACAAGCTTGTCATGTTCTGGAGGAAGGAGGGCCTACACTTCAGCTGGCAATTTGGTATGGTATATATTCTAAGACTGGGGTCTCCAACCTTGGCAACTTTAAGACTGGTGGACTTCAGCTCCCAGAATTCCTCAGCCAGCTGGCTGAGGAATTCTGGGAGTTAAAGTCCACAAGTATTAAAGTTGCCAAGGTTGGAGACCCCTGTTCTAAGAGATGGAGTGACCAAAGGAAAGCTGGTTTCTCTGCTATGTAAGGCCAAGTTGCAGGGATTCACTGTTGGATTCAGTCTCCATCTAAACCAGTGTTTCCCAACCTTGGCAACTTGAAGATGTCTGGACTTCAACTCCTAGATTTCCCCAGCCAGCATTCGCTGGCTGGGGAATTCTGGGAGTTGAAGTCCAGACATCTTCAAGTTGCAGAAGTATGCATTTTGTTGGCATCAAAAAACTGGCATGTTCTTTCTGCCATGGAATCAGAGATTGGGCAACCATTCTGTGGGTAGGAAAAAAATAATCAAAATAGCAAAATAATTTTCTGGGCATACATGTCTTTACTCTTTGAAAATCTCCCATTGGTCCCACTGTTTTTCAATATTGAAATTGAAATATTAAAGGTTGTGTTCTGGGGTTGTCCTCTGGTAATACCCTCTGATTTTCCCCAAAGCTTTTAATTTTAATTGGAACATTTTAGAATTCCTTTGAGTAGATTCTTTGAAGACCATTTCTAACACCTAAAAAGTTGAACTCCTATGGCCTGGAAAGGAAGATTCCTGTTGCAGATTGAGGAGGGGGCAGCTGAACATGCTTGAGCTAGTATTAAATGAGAGGGAAATGTTCCGTGGACAGGAATCCCCTGACACTTAGAAAAATGTTGGAAAGAAAGCCTTAGGAGATATTTTGAGAATATGGGGGTGGAGGGGGTGAGCACAGGGGATGAAGTTAATACTGGAAAATATGTACATTAGAAGCATAAAGAATGGGTTTGTGATGGCTGTACAAACTATTTACTGATGATTTTCCTGAATTTTAGTGTGTGTGTGTGTGTGTGTGTGTGTGTGTGTGTGTGTGTGTGTGTGTGTGTGTGTGTGTGTGAGTGTAACAATTATGCTTTAGAACATTTGGTCATGGAACCAAACAGAAGCAAATGAATCTTCGCTTGCTCCTAGGTGAGCCAGTTTTTGGTATCCCAAAGGCACTTTTTCAGGAGGCAACTGGACTTTTCTTGTTTTTTTCTTTGAAGATGTTTCGCTTCTCATCCAAGAAGCTTCCTCGGCTCTGACTGGATGTTTGGGAATGGAAGGATTTATATTTCTTGCAGACAGCTGATCATTTGCATCCTTTTAGAGAGTTGTTGAGGCACTTGGAGATTTATCTGGGTTCTCAGGGTCACCTGAGTAGTGCAAATGGTTCTTGTAGTTCTGCAATTTTTCTCTGGAAATCCATTCACACTTCCACACCAAGCGATTTCTTGTTCTGGCCCCTCTGGTTTGGTTCCATCTTGCTCAACCCGAGGGCCTGGTAACCAGGGATGTCAGGGCCCTGGGCTCAAGCTGCTGCTGTTGAACGCCAGGTCAATTACTAACAAGGCCCCCCTTGTACGGGATTTAATCCTGGAAGAGGGGGCGGACCTGGCATGTATTACTGAGACCTGGCTTGGCCAGGAGGGGGGGGGGTTCCCCTCTCCGAGATGTGCCCGGACGGGTTCTCAGTTCAGCATCAGCCGCGACCCCAGGGAAGGGGTGGAGGAGTGGCGATTATAGCTCGCCAGAACCTTAATCCTCGAAGGAGCCCTGCCCCGGAGATTGTTGGGTGTGAGACGCTCCTTCTGAAGTTGGACTTAGGGGTCCAGGTGGGCCTTTTGCTAGCGTACCTGCCTCCTAGCTATGTTACAAAGGCCCTGCCTGTTCTGCTCGAGGCGGTAGCAGGGCTGGCGATTGAGTTCCCCAGGTTGATGGTGCTGGGGGACTTTAATTTGCTATCGCCCGGTGAAACCTCGGAGGCAGTCCAGGAGTTCATGGCTTCCATGACAACCATGGACCTGACCCAAGTAGTTCAGGGTCCGACTCATGAGGGAGGTCACACGCTTGACCTTGTGTTTCTTTCGGGGCAGTGGAGAGATGATCTGAGGCTGAGGGGTTTAGTCACAGTACCCTTGTCGTGGTCAGATCATTTCCTTCTGAGGTTGGATTTCATGGCACCACTCCTCCACCGCAAGGAGGCGGGGCCGACTAAGTGGTTCCGCCCCAGGCGCCTAATGGAATCTGAAGGATTTCAGAGGGAACTTGGGGAAATACCTGACTCCCTGGTACACGATTCATCTGAGGCTCTAGTGGCTGCCTGGAATCGGGCGGCAACGGGGGCTTTAGATCGGATTGCGCCTTTGCGGCCTCTCTGTGGCAGCGGATCCCGGAGGGCTCCTTGGTTTACTGAGGAGCTCCGGGAGATGAAGCGCCTAAAGAGACGCCTAGAGCGACGATGGAGAGCCAGTAAAGCTGAGTCTGACCGGACACTTTTAAGAACTTGCATTAAGTCTTACTTAGTGGCGATAAGGGCGGCAAAATGCTCACATTTTTCCGCTCTTATTGCGTCCGCCGACTCCCGCCCAGCCGCCCTGTCTAGGGTGACTCGCTCCCTCCTAGCCAAGGGGGGAGTTGAAGATCCCTTGCAGGGCAGAGCTGAGGAATTTTCTCAGTTTCTGGCGGATAAAGTCGTTCAGATTCGGACAGACCTGGACTCCATTTGGACAGGGCAAGCCGAGATGACAGGGGCGAGTCTTAGTCCTGTTATATGGGATGAGTTTGAGCCTGTCACTCCTGAGGATGTGGACAAGGCCATAGGAGCGATGAGCGCCTCCACCTGTTTATTGGACCCGTGCCCCTCCTGGCTGGTCTCAGCCAGCAGGGAGGTGTCACGCGGCTGGCTCCAGGCGGTTGTGATCGCTTCTTTGAGAGAGGGATCCATCCCACAGCCTTTAAAAGCTGCGGTGGTGAGGCCCCTCCTCAAGAAGCCTTCCCTGGACCCAGCGGATTTAAAAAACTTCCGTCCAGTCTCCAACTTACCCTTTTTGGGTAAAGTTGTTGAGAAGGTGGTGTCACTCCAACTCCTGCGGCTTTTGGAGGATACTGATTATCTGGATTCCTTTCAATCGGGTTTCAGGCGCGGCTACAGTACGGAGACTGCTTTGGTCGCGCTGATGGATGATCTCTGGCGTGCCCGGGATGGGGGTTATTCCTCCATCCTGGTGTTACTTGACCTCTCAGCGGCTTTCGATACCATTGACCATGGTATCCTTCTGCGTCGTCTTGGGGAGGTGGGAGTGGGAGGCACTGCTTTACGGTGGTTCTCCTCCTACCTCTCTGACAGGACGCAGTCGGTGTTGACAGGAGGACAGAGGTCGGCCCCTAGGCCCCTGGTTTGCGGGGTGCCACAGGGCTCGGTCCTCTCGCCCATCCTGTTTAACATTTACATGAAACCGCTGGGTGAGATCATCCGACGACATGGGGTGAGGTATCAGCAGTATGCTGATGATACCCAGTTGTACATCTCCACCCCGTGTCAATTCAGTGAAGCAGTTGATGTAATGTGCCGCTGCCTGGACGATGTGAGGGTCTGGATGGGAGTGAACAGACTCAGGCTCAACCCAGACAAGACTGAGTGGCTCTGGATATTGCCTCCCAAGGACTATGTCGACTGTCCCTCCTTGGTTCTTGGGGGAGAAAAATTGGCTCCCTCAGAACAGGTTCGCAATTTGGGTGTCCTCCTAGACCCACAGCTAAAATTGGATCAACATCTTTCAGCTGTGGCTAGGGGGACCTTTGCACAGATCCGTCTTGTGCACCAATTGCGACCTTACTTGGAGAGGGAGGCCTTGCTCACAGTCACTCATGCCCTTGTCACCTCACGGCTAGACTACTGTAACGCGCTCTACATGGGGCTACCCTCGAAGAGCATCCGGAGACTCCAGTTGGTACAGAATGCAGCTGCGCGAGCTGTAGTGGGTGTACCAAGATACACCCACGTAACACCTCTCCTTCGCCAGCTGCATTGGCTACCAATTAGTCTCCGGTTGCAATTTAAGGTGTTGGTCGTTACCTTTAAAGCCCTACATGGCTCAGGGCCAGGTTACCTGCGGGACCGCATCCTACCATATACCTCCCTAAGACCGGTTAGGTCCCACAGAGAGGGCCTCCTCCGGGTCCCGTCGGCCAAACAATGCCGACTGGCGGGGCCACGGGGGAGGGCCTTCTCTGTGGGAGCCCCGTCCCTCTGGAACCAACTTCCACCAGAGATCCGGACTATCCCCACCCTTCTGGCCTTCCGTAAAGCCTTAAAAACATGGCTCTTCCGGCAGATGGGGTGAATAGGATAATCAAATTCCCCCTGAATGTTGTGTTTATAATGTTTTCTTTTTAACTATATTTTAACTTAAATTATGATTATTGTTTTTAAATGTACGCTTCTTACTCATGCTGTACGCCGCCCTGAGTCCCACGGGATTGGGCGGCATATAAGAGCGTCTAATAAATAAATAAATAAATAAATTCGAAGGGTGTTCATCCCAAAGTGCATGGCTAAAAGTCTATGGAGATTCTCAGTCATCCAGGTCATGGTTGTCCCAAAGGTGCTTTTTCAGGAAGCAACTGGACTTTTCTTGTTATAATATAAATCCTTCCATTCCCCACCATCCAGTCAGAGCTGAAGAAGCTTCTTGGATGAGAAGCGAAACATCTTCAAAGAAACACGCACCCCTCTGAAAAGTGATAATGTAAAAGTGAAGGGATTAATAAACAGAAAATTGAAAGATCAAGCTGAAATCTCATATCTATCATTGTGGTGCTTTTCAGTTATACATTAACATTAACTGTGCATTTGGAAAACTCTGAAATGTTTTCCAATAATATTAACAGTTCAAGATTCTGCTAATGCATCAGGCTGTAACTGCAAAGTCTAAAGCTGTTTTAACAGGATATACAGTATATTGCCATTCATTTTGTGAAATCTAAATTCCTCTTGCAACCTATCCAATATTTTAAAAGAATGATTTAAAATGAACTGATCCTAACTATAGATGCTTCCCTCCTCCCCCAATGTCCAAAAGATTAACAGCAGTTTTCAGGCTAGGATTATCCCATAACATAAAATATAAATTTCTCATGAGGTCTGAATGTAAGTCTTCTTCCCTGTATTATCCATATGTATCTTATAAGCTTCAGGGGAAAAAACCGCCCAAATTATAACTGAAATAGGAACCAAATCCCTGCCAAGATGTTAAGTAGGTAAAATAATAACTTTCTAATTGTGCCCATAATGGTTTTGAGAGACATCACTTCAATTCCGTAAAGAAATAGAAATCAGATTAAAAACCAATCTTATAATAGAAAATCATATAACCCCTCCCATAAGCCATAATTTACATTAGAAATCATCCCAAAAGATCTTTCACAATGTTTTATCGATCTATTCAAAATACTTTGCAGGTGTAATGTCAATCTCTATAAATCAGTCTTGGATTATGGTTGATTATGGTTTATTTTACCCATATTTATTCTTCTCCATAAACTCATAAAGATTTTAACCTCTTACCTATATCAGCATTAATCTGAGATAGACAATTAAAACCATAACCCTCTATCAGCATATAGAATTTTATGAACAATTATTCTAATGCATTCAATTAATTCAAATAAACATAAGGGGCCAAAAATCCAGAGTTTTGAGCATAAATAGGAAGTACATTCAACATTCCAATTAATACAACAACCTAATAATTTACTAAAGTATTATACTACGTTCATATAGTTTGAGAAGAACATGAACAATTATTAATGGGAATATAATCAACATACAAAATTATTCATGTCCCACTCCAAATACCCTTATATTGCCAATAAACTAATGGTTCCAGTCAAATGAAATAATAAAGGGAAAGTAGACATCCCTGTACCTTTTATAGATTGAAGAAAATTCCATTTATGTTAATTTAGCTAATGGGTTTGAATAGCCCATTTTAATCCAATCAACAAAACTGAAAGGAGAAACACATTTCATTAGAATATGATCCAAAAATTTTAACTCCTCCATATCAAAGGTTTGCTCTGCAGCCAATGAAACAACCACAGCTGAATCTAATTTATCTGATTGTGTTATCTGATGCTTGACACCCTTTTCATAAAACCATATTGCAGTGGATGAATTATCCAAGGTAATATAATTTGAAGTCTTTGAACCAAAGATCATATCAAAATATTAGCATCCGAGTAACTTGGAACAAAGAGTTGGAACATCCTGTTTAACCATCCAAGTTAGAATTTTAAAGAACATTAAAAAAATATCCCATGATCTTAAGATGCAGTTATATTAACAAAAGATTCTTGCTTGTGTTTATTGGACACATCAAAAGATGGATAGTAAAGTTTGAGTTTCAGTCTTTTTATGTTGGAAGTGGAATACTTTGGGGGAAAACATACATTTTGGGCTTGTTTTAGAGTGCTGCCTTTTTGGTTTAACATTGATAAGATTGTTAAGAGAATGTCAGAAAAAGAAATGTGTTAAAGATATGAAGGGGACATTAAATTATATTCTAAAAATTTAGAACCTATTGAAGTATGAAGAACTTTGAATGTCCTGTGTCTGAGGAAATTGTTTTACATTTGTGAAAAGTCTCTGTTACACCTGATTTAAAACCCTGGATGAAAGGCAATGTTTACTAACTGGCTTTCTGTTGATATGGGACAGGGGTGTTAAACTGGTGGCCCATGGGCTGGATGCGTCATGCACAGGCCACGCCCACCCTAGCTCCACGAAGAGAAAAAAGTCACGAAACGTCATATGATGGCAACCTGACGCAGCAATTTGACACCCGTGATATGGCAAGTCCAGTTGCTATTAACGTATTTTTCGCTCCATAAGCTGCACTTTTTTCTCTCCCAAAAGTGGGTGGAAATGTATGTGTGTCTTATGTCTGTGCATCTTATGGAGTGAATATGGGCAACAGGCAGCAATGGTGAACAACAACGGCGGCGATCCCCGCCACCTGGAACAGCTGATTGGCAGTATTCCGGGAGGCTGATCCAACCACCGATCAGCTACTTGGCGGCAAAGGCTCCAGCGTTCCCTGGTGGAGGCAGCAGACACAGAGGAGGCAGCAATGGTGGCATTTCCGGTTAACCAGCCCGCTGATCATGGGGCTATGGGAAGCCGGGATCCAGCCATCGCTCAGCTGACCAGTGGTGGGTGCAACGGAGCGGAGCCCTGACCCACGTTCTGGGGCTGCGATAATGTGCTGAAGCTGATCAGGCTGTTTGCTGTTTGCTGCAAGGATCTAGCCAGATGAATATCGGATGGACGCTGGGAGGCAGAGACAGATATTTTTTTTCTTGTTTTCCTCCTCTAAACCTAGGTGCGTCTTATGGTCAGGAGTGTCTTATGGAACAAAAAATACGGTACTTCATGATTTCTTTTGTTGTTTAAGACCAGATCTCCTTGTTTTATATATATTTATTTCAATTACGTTCCCTCCTCCTACTATTATCTCCTTTTGTGTTTTTTCAATATTTACATTTATTTTTTATCCAAAAGCTCAGAAGAGTAAATTTCTGGTCCGAGTGACTGACCCAAATTCAGTATTGTATCATTATCCTGGGACACATATATTTGCCTTCATTAATGTTATTTTTCTTCTTTTTGTATATATATTAAAATAAATACTTTAAAAAAACTCCAAAAGATGAAATCCAGAATCAACCAGTGTCTGTAGGTTTGGGGATCCTAGCACTGAAGATTTTCCATCTTTGGTTCAAGGCAAGGTTGCATTTTCCTGCTCAGAACTAACAAGTTGAGGGTCCTCCTGGACCAACAGCTGCTGCTTGAAGAGAAGTGGCACCTGTGGTTAGGAGGGCCATTGCACAGTTTTGTGTTGTGTATCAATTGCATCTGTTCCTGGACCAAGAGGCTCTGCTCACAGTTACTCTTGCATGGACAACTGCAAAGCACTGTACATGGGGATGCCCTTGTAGCCCATCCAGAATCTATAACTGGTCCAGAATCCAGTTTGTCACTAGGACATATAGTCATACTTTGGTACACCTATATAACATCATTATTTCATAAGCTGCAGTGGCTCCCTGTAATCTCTGAATCTCCATAGATACGTAACTTCTGAATCTAATTCAAGATGCTGGTTATCATCTATAAAGCCCTACGTGAACAGGCCCTGTTCTTGTAGGGTTGCCTACAAGAGTACTTCTTTCCAGTGCTAGCTGGCCATCCCACATAATCTAACTGGGGCTGGTGTGGCAATCTCTTCCTTGAATCAATATCTTTTTCCTCTGACATTAAGAAAAGGATGATTGGAGTTGAGAGTAGAGTAATAATTATGAGTCACTGATTTGCCTACTAAGGATTGTACTTTGCTTTTAATAGGAATTGTTTATCTTTTTAGTTTGGTAAAATAAATAAATAAATAAATAAATAAATAAATAAATAAATAAATAAATAAATAAATAAATAAATAAATAAATAATCATTGGATCTGGATGGAATCCTCTAAAGCAGGGATGTCAAACTGGCGGCCCGTGGGCTAGATGCGAATTGCGCAGACCACGCCCACCCCAGCTCCATAAAGGGGAAAAATGTCGTGAAACATCACGTGACGGCAATGTGACGCCACAAGTTTGACACCCGTGCTCTAAAGAGTTCTTAGTAATCTCAGAAGCAAATTAGATGAACTTTGATTGATTGTCTAACAGAAAATAGGTACTTAAAGGCCATTGCTGTTGCAGCGATCTTGAAAGTAACCTACAAAATACCAGTATATTATTGGAGATATAATTAAGAAACATATAGGTAGTAGAGTTGTCATAGCTGGGCTGCAAAAATCCAGTCATAATTAGATGATTTTTAAATGACAGTCTTGTTAAAGAAGAATTAGCATGGCTTTTGAAAAAATAAGGCTTACCATACTAACTGTTTGAAAATGAGAGTGCAAAGGAATGGATTTGGAGAACCCATTACTTGAATAAATTCAATCTCTTTTTCCATTCTCCCTGTGTGTACTCCGTAGGGATGAGATTTGGAACCTAGCTTGTACATGGATCACTTTTGAAGAAGATTCTATTATGCAAATAAAAATCTGTGCTTCCAGAAGTCAAACACATCTGCCTCATGACACAACAAAGTTCAAAGCATTTGGAGGAAGTTTATGGGAAGCAGCTGTGGGTTGTCGTGGCTAATTAAGAGCAGGGTGGACTTGAGAATTTGACACAACAGGTTTACACAGAGTTATTAGGTAAAGCAAATTAATGTCTGTTTTTAATAGCAGCAAGTAGCAGAGGTGGCAAAGTGTTTTGAATGACATCATACACCCAGCTGTTTTATGCATCTGTAGTATATGGAACATCATTCCAGTTGTATAATACTTCAACTTCACTCTTCCAAATGATTTGGATGAAGAGGCGGGACATTTACCTCTTCAAAAGGTACGCCTCAGGGATAGTCAGCTTTGTGGTTGGGTGTTAACATGTTCAACATTAAATCAACATGAAACTTTTAGTGTGCTACATCAGGCATATATTTGTGTATGAGAGAGTGAGTGAGTGAACACACCACACATACATGCAGTAATTATTTCACCATGTTCTTGGCACTTCTGTAAGGTTGCTTGCTGTTGCAGCCAAGTTTACATCTACTAATCAAACATTTGCTGCAGCTGCAAAAATGTTGTAACTTATTTATAGCATTATATTATTTTATAGCGATGAATAATGACAAGTGCATAAACCATCCATTAATTTGTGATTGGAAGACCCCCACACACATACATAGACACATGTATATTATTATTTACCGTGGATAGCACATCATCATCATCATTTTAGCCATTGTCTATCCACTGCAGGATGAAGGCCTCTTCTGCATGTTTCCAACCAATACGATCCTTTCTTTTGCCAATTGGGCCCGCAATACTTGCTGATGTTGTTGATCCACCTTGTTTTACGTCTTTTTCATGGATGCTTTTTATCAAGTGGATTCCATTCTATGACTGCCTTGGTTAAAGTGACCAGATTCTTTTTTCTTCAAGCGGGACACCATTGACGGGGGTGGGTTTCTCCATTTGAGTTTTGCCCTCTGCGCATGCGCAGAACGCTGCACATGCGCAGAGGGCAAAACAGCAAATGTCGGCGTCCAGGTGAGGTGGGGGGGGTGGGGGGGGTGGGGGGGAGGGGGGGGAGGCGGGAGGGTGCTTGGATGCCTGCAGCTCGCTACAGGTAAGCTGCCGGCGGCCTCCTTTCCCCGTCTCCCGCCTCCCGTTCGTTGCTTGCCAGCCCGGCTGAAGGGAAGGCGGGAGGCGAGGAAAGGCCTCCCAAAAGGAGGGGAGGCTTCGGGAGCCCGCCTCCCTTTCGGCCCGAAAGGGAGGCGGGCTCCCGAAGCCTCCCCTCCTTTCGGGAGGCCTTTCCTCGCCTCCCGCCTTCCCTTCGGCCGGGCTGGCTCGCCTCCCCTCCTTTCGGGAGGCCTTTCCTCGCCTCCCGCCTTCCCTTCGGCTGGGCTGGCAAGCAACGAACGGGAGGCAGGAGACAGGGAAAGGAGGCCGCCGGCAGCTTACCTGCTCCAAGCATCCAAGCGCCGCGGTCTCCTGGTTGCCCGCCCGGCCCCAGGGCAACGGCGGCAGCGAGGTGACGGGGGGAAGAAAGGGGAGGGGGACGAGGAAGGGCTGTTTGCGCCGCTCGTAAGCTCAAAGCGGCGACGGCTCCTCGTCCCTCACCCCTCCCAACCGCAGCGGCGCCTCCGAGGGCGGGGCTAGGGATGGGGCGAGGGAAGGAGAGGAGGAGCAGCCTCCCTTCCCCCTCCCCCCAGCTTCCAGCACCCACCCGCCGCCAACGCCGGCCCGAGCTGAGAGGCCTGCTGCCTTTCAGGCCGATTTTTTGAAAGAATGCCCTAGTCGGGCATTGTTTTAAAAAATCGGGACTTTTTAAGAGGGCGGGCGGGACGCGGGACAAATGGCGAAAAAGCGGGTGTGTCCCGCCAAAATCGGGACGTCTGGTCACCTTAGCCTTGGTCCATCTGCCATTAGTTCTTCTTGCTATGTGACCAGCCCATTTTCATTTCAGTTCTTTTACTCTCTTGATGATATTGTATACTTGTTCTCTACTGTTTTCCCCAGAAAATAAGACCTGGTCTTATTTTCTTTTGGGCACCAAAATAAGCACTAGGGCTTATTTTTTGGGATCTCTTATTTCTTTTGAGTGCCACCACAGTGAGGCGGGTGGGGTGAAGCTGCCCAATATGCCCCACACTGGCTTACCTCAGGGCTCCCACAGCCATGCCATCCATGCCCCGAAGGCTGCCTTGCCTCATGGCAGCGGCCCACTTCTTCCGGCACCAGCACAGCACTGCAGAAGGCCGAGCGATCGCAGCCAGGCCATCCACGCCCTGACAACTGACGTGTGGCTGTGGCACCAGTGCCTCATTTGGCCTCCTACTGCGGTGCTGTGCTGGTGCCGGAAGAAGTGGGCTGCCGCCGTGAGGCAAGGCAGCTGTTGGGATGTGGATGTCATGGCTGCATCGCTCGGCCTCCTGCGGTGCTGTGCCGGTGCCAGAAGAATTGAGCTGACACTGTGAGGTAAGGCAGTTGTCGAGGCGTGGATGGCCTGGCTGTGGGGGCCCTGAGGTAAGCCGGTGTGCGTGTGGGGCAGCTCCACCCCCTCATGTCAGTGGCACTGCGAACAACCAGACAGAATGGGTGGGTGGCCGGCTGCGTAAGCACTTAAGTAGAACTTATTTTGGGGGTAGGGCTTATATTGAGCACACACGCAGAAAACATGCTAGGGCTTATTTTTGGGATAGGTCTTATTTTCGGGGAAACACGGTAATCCATGTGCAGATCTTTCTATCTTGTCTTGTAATGCCGAGCATGTATCTTTCCATGGCTCTTTGCGCCACTCACAGCTTTTGTAATCAATTGTGAGGTTAGTCACCATGTTTTACTGGCATATATTAGAGCAGGTAGCACACACTGATCAAAAACTTTTCTCTTCAGGCAATATGGGGAGGTTGTTCTTGAAAATTACAGTTAGCTTGCCGAATGCGTGCCAACCACATTTAACCAGCCATTCAATTTCCTTTATTGTATCAACTTCCATTGAGATCCATTGGCCAAGGTACTGTATATGTAGTGGTCTAGAAGAACGTTTAGTTCTTCTCCAGATATTAAAAAAATGTGGTTTTTTGGGTGAATTTATTAAACATGAGCTGGCTCTTTTTCAGGTTTATGTTTAAGCCAAATGGTTCCCCTTACTTTGTGCAGCTCTTGTATGTTTCTTTGCTCTGGGTCTTGTGAGAAGAGAACAACATCATCTGCAAATCTTAAGTGATTTAAATGGATAGCACATAAGATCTAATAATTGAGGGCTGAATTTTCCTTGCATTAGGAAGCATCTAAAGCTATGATTCTGTTGGAAGTATGTCCCAAACAGTGGTGGGTTCCTACCGGTGCGGTCCAGTGTGCTGTTCCGGTAGGGACCCGCCGATTGCACAATTAGCGCCTTACGGCTCCGGTGCCGTCTTCGCTGGTCCGTCGCATGGCACCATCTTTTTCCGGAACTTTTGACCTTTTTTTAGCTTCCTGCGCATGTGTGGAAGCAAAATCTCGTGAGGGGACGCTCACGCGCGTGAGATTTCTGTGATTTTTTTGCTTCCTGCGCATACACGGAAGCAAAATCGTGTGAGGGGATGCGCGTGTGTAGCGCACGCGCATGCGCACAAAATGTGATGATGCATGCACAGCGCCCCAGTAGCCAGGTAAGAGGAACCCGCCCCTGGTCCCAATCCTTCAGATGTGAGACTTCTTGAAGACAGTGAACCTGGACTCTGAGAAGATATGTACAGGTGGAGCAGGGTGGAAGGATTTTTAAAATAATATATTATATGAATAAGGGGTCACTTTAAGTGCTGTTTAATCCTCAAAAGGTTTAGCATTCTTCTCATAGCACAGGTGATTTGCAGAGACAACTCTTCCTTTCTCTTGAACTTCTTCAACAAATCATGTGACCGCATGGTATCTTGGGGTCAGGGGTGGGTTCCTACCAGTGCGGTCTTGCCTGTTCGTCGCTGCAGAGCCGAAGAAGCTGTTGGCATTCGCGGTGCGGGGCTTCCCCCGCCCGCTTTCCCCGGCCGCCGGGACACCGCCGTTTGCGTTCTTTTGCCCTCTGCGCATGCGCAAAGCGTTCTGCTTGCGCAGAGGGCAAAAGAACGCAAATGGTGGCGTCCCGGCGGCCAGGGAAAGTGGGTGGGGGAAGCCCCGCGCCGCGAACGCCAACAGCTTCTTTGGCTCTGCGGCGACGAACAGGCAAGACCGCACTGGTAGGAAACCACCCCTGCTTGGGGTTGCATGGAGATTCTAGGAAGTGCTACAAAGGAAAATCCGTCTGTGTGCACATGGCCATTGTAGAATAAGCATTATGGGTTTTTGAACTGTTAATCAAAACCGAGACACTGTTCAGCAACTTCTATATTTTTCAAAAAAGGTGCAGTCTCTCAGCCTCTCAATAGATTTGAGAAAAGGGGAAGTATTTGTTGTTATTCAGTTGATCGCTTTGTCCCACTAAGGCAGGGAGGGGTCAAACTCGTGTCGGCACGGTGGCATCATGTGACATAATTGGGACTTCCCCCCCTTCACTAAACCGGGCGTGGGCGTGGCCAGTGTGTGATGCATCCGGCCCGCAGGCCACGAGTTTGACAGCCCTGCACTAAGGGTTTCTCTGGGGGGGGGGGGCGTCATGTCCAACGGTGTCCCAGTGAAATTTGTGGTCCTATTCACTAACATTGTAAGACAGCCAGGTCCTTTCCAGGTGTTACAAAATGAAAAGCTGGAACGGGGAATGGAGAAGGCATGTGTGTTGGTTATATGGCGCAGCGGTTAGAGAGCAGTACTGCAGGCTACTTTAGCTGACTGTGATCAGCAGTTCAGCTGTTCAAATCTCAATGGCTCAGGGTTGACTCAGCCTTCCATCCTTCCGAGGTAGGTAAAATGAGGACCCAGATTGTTGGGGGCAATGTAAATATACATTGCTTAATGGTGTAAACCGCTTAGAGAGTGCTTGCACTATGAGGCGGTATATAAATCTCATAAATCTCATAAATCTCATCAATCAATCAATCAATCAATCAATCAATCAATCAATCAATAAATAAATAAATTAAATAAATTAAATAAAATAAATAAATAAATAAATAAATAAATAAATAAATAAATAAATAAATAAATAAATAAATAAATATCCTTACTTCTCTTGACCTCCAGCGGGTTCCAAAAACCTTGGGTGTGACTCTCATAAATCTGCAAAAGCTGTTTTGCAATTTTAATGTGATGGGAGAGACAAATGATGAAATAATACTACTGTGGATTAATCATCTTAACTGTATCTAATTGTAATTAAAAGGATGTTTAGTTTCTGTTTTGGCTCTTATCCGGTACTTTCTGGAGTTGCAGTCCCAACATTCAAGTCAACCACTGAGTGCAGCCCTCAGCCAAGCAAAAGCTGTTTTTCCTTCTGCAATTTCTCTTTTCCTTTCTTCCCCCCTCCCCCCATAGATTTAATTTAATTTAATTTATTGTTCTTATAGGCCGCCCAATCCCGTAGGACTCAGGGCGGAGGTAAGCCTAGCATTTAGACATTTAATACAGGTAAGCCTAGCATTTAGACATGCAATCTATGGGGGTTACAACAGTTCATTTAGTGACTGTTCAAAATTACAACGGCATTGGAAAAAGTGACTTATGACCATTTTTCACACTTATGACCATTGCAGCACCGCCACGGTCACGTGATTTACATTTGGATGCTTGACGACTGACTCACATTTATGACGGTTGCAGTGTCCTGAGATCATGTGATCCCCTTTTTGAGACCTTCTGACCAGTAAAGTCAATGGGGAAACCAGATTCACTTAACAACCGGGTTACTAATTTAAGATCTGCAGTGATTCATTTTAACAAATGTGGTGAGAAAAGTCGTAAAATGGGGCAAAACTCACTTAATAAATTTCTCACTTAGCAACATAAATTTTGGACTCGATTGTGGTCGTACGTTGAGGACTACCTGTATTTATCATTTCATTTATTTTAAAAAATGTCCAAACTTCTTCACTGACAAGTAGCTTCAGAAATAGTCCTCGACTTCCAGCCTTATTTATTTCACGAAGGTTCAAAGTTACAAGGGCACAGAAAAAACAACAACACACAACTGGTTGTCACACTTATGACTGTTTCTGCATCCCCACATGATCAAAATTCAGGCGATTGGCACTGGCATGTATTTATGACAGTTGCAGCATCCTGGGCTCATCTGAACAAACTTGTCATGGTGGATGTGAGGCTGAGGTAAAGTGACTGGCTCTGGGTCATTCGGTGAGTTGAGAGTAGCAGTCTTCGGTTCTCCCTGCTCCTAGCTTCTTCACCTCTACAGCCCTTCATTCCTTCACCACTCTAGCATTCTGGCTCTGAGATTGATTTACTCCTTTGTGGACTTCAATGTTTTTTATTTACTTTGAAATCAAATTCAAATCTTGAATGGTCTTATCAGAAATACTTTAAATAAATAAATAGATTTCGTCTTGTCAAAAGATTAAAATGGGTCTCTGTAAGGTTATTAATTTTTTAAATAATTTTTATTAGTAGTTTTAAAAACAACATATATACACAAATATACATATGTACAAATCAAACATACACAAAAGTCCACATAACATCTACATACATAACATAACCTAACAAAAACATAAACAATTAATATTAATATCTTTTTGCAGCATTGCGTATCGTTATATCTTCTATGTTACTATATAACTTATTCATTAACTTATCTATGTTCACATATTTCTTAACTTTAACCTATTACTATTTTCATCATCATTAATATCCTGTCTGTAAGGTTATTATGTTCACTGATTAATTGAAAGATTTGAGTTACAGTACATTTAGATTATTCCTTCCTTCCTTCCTTCCTTCCTTCCTTCCTTCCTTCCTTCCTTCCTTCCTTCCTTCCTTCCTTCCTCCCTCCCTCCCTCCCTCCCTCCCTCCCTCCCTCCCTCCCTCCCTCCTTCCTTCCTTCCTCCCTCCCTCCCTCCCTCCCTCCCTCCCTCCCTCCCTTCCCTTGGCTTGTATGCTGCCCATATAAACATATAAAATACTCCAGAAAACACCCAATGCTTTTAAGCATAAATAATAATGATCATAATATTGACATTGACAACATTGCCATCAGTCAATTGCAAAAGGCAGCTTTACTAGAAACGGCATGCATCCTGGATGATACCTTTAATGACATCAAACATCTGCCTATCCCAGGCCCTTTGGAAAGACTCTACAGGTAGATAAAGATGCCAAATCCAGTCTAAACATCAGGCTGTCTGCACAACCAGCCATAACAATGCGAATAAAAGCAGCAGCATATCCCTGGAACTCAACCTTCAAAATGGAACAGGAAGATCTTCAAAGAATTCCTGAGGCCTGGGAAAGTTAATGTGGGAATTCCAAGTTCCAAAAATTGGGGTGGTCCCTGTGACCTGCCACTCCAGGGCCACTAGAGGCGACATTCCCAGAGAAATGGGACCTGGATGTAGGTGACCCTATTTGATCTGGCTGGATGAGCAGATCCAATTTCTCTTTTCAAAGTGTTGGAGGAATAGCTTTACATTTATACTATTTTTTCAACAATACTGTTTTTCAATAAAGAGCATTTCTGTAAAGTAAAAGTGGAACTGTGTTTAAAACAACAATAACGAGATGATCAGGATGAGGACAGAACGAACTGTGTGTGGGGTCCTTGGTGTTTTCTGAGTTTGGTTGTTTTCTTGCAGACATCTAATTACCCAACTAGGTTACATCATCAGTGCTGGAAGGGAGTGGGGTTTAATCTCTGTTTTCATACAAGTGACTTGCCTGGTTGGGGGGGAAGTGGTCTTGGTGGTTCCTTAATTACTGCTTAATTGTTTATCTGAGCTGGTAGTTCCTTGTTTGGGGTAATGTTATACGAGAGGCAGAGTGCCCCAAATCTTTGGATGGCTAGCAGCCAAACTATTCAGCACATCTGTGTGTGCTTGTGCATGTGCGTGTGTGTGTGTGTGTGTGTGTGTGTGTGTGTGTGTGTTTTGTTGAGAAGACAACCTGAAAAGTTTAAACCACCTGATTTTTACAGAACTAAGGCAGGCAACTTGTTCAATGTTGGCAGTAGCATCAGCCATAATTAAAAACATGCCGGGTAGATAGGAGGGTGGAGGCAGTCGGGTGCGGGGCGGGGAGAGAAGGTCCATGAGAAGAAACAGATTCCCCTGGAATGTGCCTGGTGAAGCAAAACATCTAAATAGAAACTGCTAATTTGCCTAATTGATTTAAACGAACAGAGAGATTGCCACACTGCTCCTTTCTCAGCATCAGTTATAAAACCTTGCCATTGCTGGCTTGCGACCCAGATATCTGTAGCCTTGGGATGCCACTGTTCATTGGATAACTGTTTCAAGCTGTACTGCTGCGTTCCAACACTTGGCTACAACTGCTTGCACACCCAAACTCTTGTTCCTGGATTGTGTGGCAAGGGTCCCTGCCCACCGACATACCCCAAACACACGACACATATACTTTGTGACAAGAGGTTGGCTTTAAAATCCTGCAGAATGACGTGCGGTTTGCAAAAATCCTACAATTCATTTCATAGATGCAGTTTAAATACTGCAAACACATTAAGATGCATATGAGTGTCTCCGTGGGGGAGGTGGGAGGGTGTTAAGGCTGCTAACTAATATATCTGAGCTTGAATCTTGTGGTCCCTGGGGCAGAATCTTCTGAGCTCTAGCAGTGATCAGTTTTCCCCCTCTGGGACAGAATCTCATTACTAATCCTGTTGGAACCAAACTGGGTGATATGGATTCATGGTTTGGATAAATGTTAGCAGAAATCTAATGTACAAGCCTTCATCTCCTTCCAAAAAGAAAAAAGCCAAGAACTGCAAGTGTTTTCATACATTTTCAAAAGGAGCTGTAACCCACACACTGTCCCTAAACTGTCTTGTAAATTTATGTTCCAATTTCAATTAAATCTGAAGAGGAAATCTACCATGCGAATGCCCACTGAGATTGATCAGAGGAAGCCCAATCTGCATATTCCTTCTCTGAGATCTACCACAGGCCCTGACCTAGCAGGGGGAATCCAGAGTCAGGTCTTGCCTCTTGCTTGGTGGCCTAGGAGACTTTGATTGGTGGCTTTTGTACAGCGTGAGGAAGATAACCTTGATGGAAATAGGCAGCTACTATTACCTAAGTCACTGAATTAAAAACAAGGATAGAGAAAGCTCGAACAGCATTCTTCAAAATGAAAAAGGTCTTCTGCAGTCACGACATAAGCCTAAGATTGAAAATCAGGCTTGTCAGATGCTACATCTTTTCTATCCTGCTTACGGAATGGAGAGTTAGTCTCTGACAGAAAGCCACTTGAAGAGACTAGAAGCATTTGAAATGTGGATTTACAGGCGGCTGTTACGTATAAGCTGGGTTGACAAAATCAGAAATGAGGAATTGATAAACAGCCTGGGAAAGCCAAGGGAAATCATCAAAACCATTAAAAAGCGAAAGTTAGAATATTTTGGACATGTGATGCAAAGCCCGGAAAAATACGGCATACTTCACTTCATCCTCCAGGGAAAGATGGAAGGTAAACAAGGTCCAGGCAGAAGAAGAACACCATGGCTTCAAAATCTAAGGGACTGGTTTGGACAAAACTCAGCAGCACTTTTTTGTGCGGCTGTTGATAAAAATATGATCGCCAACGTCCGATGGCGGATACGGCACAAGAAGAAGAAGAGATTACCCAAGTAAGAAGGATTGAAACATTTTTAAGTCCAGAGCAATGAGACAAAATTTGGAAGTGACTCAAGACAGATATCTCTCTAATTCTCTAAGTATAATAAGAAGGAGGAGGTACAGCACAATCAAATTTGCCAGATTCTATTATTCCCTCCAATCTCAACACCAATAGATTTAGCCTTTCTGTATAGGTGATTTCCTGATCTGGTGGGACTGATACTTCTTCCCACTAGAAAAAAAATATATGAAAGAATGCAGAATAGGAATAGTTTTGAATCCAAGGGACCCAAATCTCTTTGGGACTTCTTAATGAACTGAAAATATAGATCAGGATGTAGAGTACCTTTTAATTCCTGCTCTATTCTTTCTTTGCAATCAAAACATCTTTTAGTACTAGAGAGGAAACTGAAACACTTAGGGCTGATGATTCATACACATAAACGGAAAGATGTTTTAACTGAAGATCATCACAACTCTTTAAATCACAAAGTCACCATCTACTTCTATCAATTTATCTAAAATATGTATTCCACATTCTTCCCAAGTTGTCTTTAAAAGTATTGCTTTGCTTTTTCGATTTTGAATTTCCCATGATGCTAATTTAGCATGACTACCTAGTAGTTAATATATGGTATTTCATATTTTCCAAAATATTTGGACTCCATACAACTTGTAATGGGTGCCAAATATGACAATTTCAAGATAACCCATGAGGGCAAACATCCACATCTCTGGCTAGCATTTGCATTCATATGAGATAGAAGAACTATGAGCCTGATTTGAATCTAATCTCCTTAGAGTCAAAAGAATTTCATGCAAAATCACTGAAGATAATGGAAGTTATAACTAGAATGGTTATATCTTAAACTATAATTGATAGCGATGATTTTATGTAAGACTTGAATCTTACATAAAATATCTTACATAAAAGCCTGGAATCCACACTGTATATCGGACATTAATACAATTGAGCGAGTCCAGAAGTATTTCACGAGAAGAATACTCCACTCCTCTGCTCACAATAGAATACCTTATGCCACCAGTCTTGAAATTTTGGGCTTGGACAACCTAGAACTACGCCGCCTATGGTCTGACCTAAGCGTAGTACACAAAATTGTCTGCTACAACGTCCTACCTGTCAATGACTACTTCAGCTTCAACCGCAATAATACACGGGCAAACAATAGATACAAACTCAAGGTAAACTGCTCCAAACTCGATTGCAGAAAATACGGCTTCAGCAACAGAGTGGTCAATGCCTGGAATGCACTACCTGACTCTGTTGTTACATCCTCAAACCCCCATAGCTTCAACCTTAAACTGTCTACAGTGGACCTCACCCCATTCCTAAGAGGTCTGTAAGGGGGCATGCTTAAGTGCACCAGCGTGCCTATCGTCCCTGTTCTACTGTCCCCATTTATTTGTACTCATTTTCTGTGTTCATGTCTATATTTATACTTATACCTGTTATCTCATATATGTTTGACAAACTAAATAAAATAAAAATAAAAAAATAAAAAAAAATTATCCTTTTTAAAATGATGTTAGTAGGCAATTAGATGCTATACAAGAACACCAGCAGCCAAGTGCGATGCCCAGATGGTCTCTCCAACAGATTCCCAGTGATGGTTGGGGTACACCAAGGGTCTACACTGTCACCACTTTTGTTTATACTGGTCATGGATACCATCACGCATGACCTGCTGCAGAGCGCACCCTGGATTCTCACCTTCAAGTCCTGTTCTACCATATTTCATGCATATCGGACATTAATTCAATTGAGAGAGTCCAGAGGTATTTCACGAGAAGAGTCCTCCACTTCTCTGCTCGCAACAAAATACGTTATGCCACCAGGATTGAAATTTTATTATTTATTTTATTATTTATTACTTGTACTTGTATGCCGCTTAACTCAGCAGAGACTCTGAGCGGTTCACATCAATACAAATAACATCAATATAAAAAACATTTTAAAAAACCAGAGTTAAAAACACAGTATATATAAAACTTTTTTAAAAACAGATAAAAACACAGTATAACAACATCAAAAACACTCAGTCATCCAAACAATCATGGGCCTACATCAATAATTTCTTAACAGTTCATTCATTGGCCCCAGGCTTGCCGAAAAAGCCAGGTCTTCACAGCTTTCCTGAAGGCCAATAGGGTGGGGACGGTCCGGATCTCGGAGGGTAGCTGATTCCACAAAGTAGGGGCCGCCACAGAGAAGGCCCTTGCCCACGGGCCCGCCAGATGACATTGTCTAGCCGACGGGACCCGTAGCAGGCCAACCCTGTGAGATCTAACATACTGCTTCCTTTTGCCTTTCAGCCCCACTCCAGGGGCCATCCAGGCTACAAACCATATTTTCAAACTTACAAAGAACTGATGAAGAAATAAAGGGAGACTAGTACAGATCTATTTCAAGCTATTTAGCTCTCATCAGATAGCCATACCCTTCTAGGATTCGAACGTGGACTGCTTGCCTTGTTTAGGTAGTGCTTTTTATGGTTTGTAGCCTGGATGGCCCCTGGAATGGGGCTGAAAGGCAAAAGGAAGCAGTATGCTCCCTCCCATATTTAGGTATACCAGGTGACTCAACAGAAAAACATTTAATATTTCCCCTGGCTCAGCTGATAAGGGAGGAGAACTTGTGGCTTAGAGGGTCAAAGCACTGCCTAAACAAGGCAAGCAGCCCAAGTTCAAATCCTAAAAGGGTATGGATAGCTGATGAGAGCTAAATAGCTTGAAATAGATCTATACTAGTCTCCCTTTATTTCTTTATCAGTTCTTTGTAAGTTTGAAAATTAACGAATACAACCCAGTTAGATACCCATCTATCTCCCATTCACAGTCCTAAGAATCACAGGCTGCACAAGGTTCATAGAGGTGAAGAAAATTTGCAAAATGTCAGTGAACTAAATATCCAGAAGTGTAACAGGAGTGCATTCACCCTAATATCAAAGTTGATGATGTCAATTAATCAAAAACACTCTGACCAGGTTATTTTCTGTCTGAATCCTCACAGGTTTTCTTTCAAGCCCTTGTCTCTGTGAAACTTCTGGCTGATCACTTTGCTTGTGGGCATGTTTCAGGTAACCTACCCGTCCACTCTCCATTTCATTTTCAGCCTCACACTAGTTTTGCAAGCCACTAGGGAACATCATCAGATCTCTGTAATTTGGCTGGCTACCAAGGCATCTGGATGCCACATTTCTGCTCCATGTGAACAGGAGATAGAGTGAGATAATGGGCTGTTTACGGAGAGCGTGCATGCCGCTAAAGCAATCCTTACATGGAAATGGGATTAGAAGATTGGGAATCGTGTAAATCAATGATTTTCTGAAACCAGACTCCTCTATTTGCAGCGGAACGGAGTCATTCAAATCCGTTCTTTGAAGAACCTATTCATCTTCAGGGACTCTGCAAACGGACTTCCCAGGAACATTCCATAGATAAACATCCCTCTTTTCTTCCTTCCACTTCCAAGCAGGGGAGCCCAAAGGAGCAGCATTGGCAAACCAACATGCGTTACCACAGTTTAGGAGTCACAGTGAACGTGCTAACCATTTCATTCAGCACTCCCTGAGGTCCACATGCCTCTTCTCTCTTGGATCCCAAAAGGCGTACTTCAGCACAATAAACACTCCGTAGCTTCGCCACAGCAGAAAATGGAACTTGCAAGAAAAACAACATCTTTTCCAAAAAGAGGCAATCCATAATGACAGCTCATCAGTTAAAGGACAGTTTAGATTGCTTTTCAGGGGAAGGCAAGGGAGTCACACTGTGAGATGCTTGGGCCCGGTGTCAGTTCAGTTACATTTGTGATGCAAATTCAGCATGTGCTAAACTACAGCATCACGGGTGGATGTGGGGGTATAGAGAGAATTAAGGGTTTTGCCTCCTTGAATTAGATAATTCAGGAAAGGGGAACCGCCGGATACTGATAAACCATAACTCCTAGCAGCCCCACCTATGCTGGCCAATGGAGAGGAATGATGGCAACTGTGGTTTATCAAATAAATTTTGCACCATGGCACTATCAGAAGACAAAAGCAAAGAAGAAAATATTGGAGCATTTCTGTTGATGGCATCCACCAACACATCTTTCTACCAATCAGCAATTTTCTAACTTTATCAGGTTGCAGAAATAAAATTTAAAATAAAATAAAATCCCAGAACTCCTGATCGAGGGGCAGAACTCTGATAACAGATTGTTTTTCATTTGAATGAATTTTTTGGCCCTTAGTCTCTCACAGAACGGCCAGCACATTCCCACAGAATCCTAGGGTTTGGGTTGCTTTTAGAAAATCCTACCATAAATGACAATAACACTAGCAATGTTGGAACTATGGGAAAAAATGTATGCAGTGCACGTATGTTTCTGTGTAACTGGTGGAGAAATCCTCCTCTCTCCAACACGCAGAGTCAGTTTCCAGAGAAATAGCCTTGTTGTTAGTAATATTTTGTAAACAAAGCAACAAAGTGTCTTATGGCTTCTCAAATGCTAATTTATTAACACATATAACTCTTGTAGGATTATCAGTCCTGTCTAATATGGCCTGGGACCCTCCCAGGAGCTCAAAAACAATTGAGGGAGGCCACGTGTTTTTCATAAAAAATTAAAAAAGCTGATCAGGCCTGCCCTGCATAGGCAAAGTGGAGCTATGTCAAAATGTGCTCTGGGTTTTGCTTATTTTGCCTATGGAACTCCAAAATGGTACCACAAAGTTTAATGACCTCTAGATATAAAGATGCAAATGTAATTATGAAAAAATAAGTATTTCTTGTCCAATACACGCCGTGTGATTTTTGATTTTTTTTTTTGAGGATTGATACAAAAGCTGCAAGTGAGCCCTGGAAAGATTCATGTTCGCCATTAGAAGTCAAGATAGAAAGACCTGCACATGAATTAGAGAACAAACGAAAGTATACGATATCATCACGAGAGTAAAAGAACTGAAACGGAAATGAGATGGTCACATAGCAAGAAGAACTGATGGCAGGTGGACCAAGGCCATCATAGAATGGATTCCACTTGAGAAAAAGAGACCAAAACAAGATCGATCAACAACATCAGCAAGTATTGTGGGCCCAATTGTCAAAAAGAAAGCTCAGGACTATATTGGTTGGAAACATGGGGAAGAGGCCTTCATCCTGCAGTGGATAGACAATGGCTAAAATGATGATGACGACGACGACGACGACGACGATGATGATGATGATGATGATGATGATGATGATTTTGAGGAGTTACGGTATTGTATAGTTTGAGAACCTCGGACATATACCATGTCAGTTAGTTTATCTTAAAGGGCTACAAGTTTATTTGTTGCTCTCTTTTTTTTGGCCAAAAATTGTACACTTAGTTCAAGATCAAAGGAAAGTTCTCCCCATCAAATGGCAAAGCAGTGTGAAGAACAGCCGAAATGGAATAGAAATAGGAAAAGTGTATCTTCCTGAAGGCTCCATGCCTAATAGTAAAAACGGGGGGAGGGGGGAGAAACAGCCACGTGAAATCTGTTCTTGCAAAACAGTGAAAAAACCTGGAATATCCACACTGGTGACAGAGGCAGCAACACATGCTCCCTTTCCCAACTTAAATAGATCTTCTGTGCAGCACACGAACGGCACACTCTTTAAAGAAGTTTACAAAGCAGGTTTAGCGCTCTTTCAAAGAAATTTTAACTATTGTTGCAATTTATGTGGCTCTACAGTACCTATCTGTTTGAACATACTCTGATGCAGAGATCTGTAGGGGAGTCTTCAGAACATTCCAACTTGTAGAAGCCTACTTATTAACTTGCTAGAAAAGGCTTTTTTTCTGAGTTTCTCCAGACCCTGGAATTCACTCCCTTTTCAAGTGATTCTTTGAACTTTTTAATAATTATTGTAATTATCCTGAGTTTAAAAAGGCATTTTCTTCAAGAGATGGATGGATGGATAGAGATAAATGATAGATAGATAGATAGATAGATAGATAGATAGATAGATAGATAGATAGATAGATAGATAGATAGATAGATAGATAGATAGAGATAGACAGACAGACAGACAGACAGACAGACAGACAGACAGACAATGGATGACTGGTCAGTTTATGTGAGGATGCATCCCATATTATATTTCATGAAAACTCTCATGGATTTGGCCTACAATGGAATGCTTAGTGCAGTGATTGTGGGAATTCTGGGAACTGTAGCTAAGCTGCGATTCCTACACATTTGATGGCATCAGGCTGAAGAAAGCTGATTTGAATGCGAGCAACAAACCCATTCCTATTTAAAGATACTTGGTGCATAAGTGGGATATATTATCAGGGAGCTCAAAAATTTATATAAAGAAATAAGCAATTTTAGTAGACAAAACCGATGCAATCAAGCAAAATGAAGCCTCTGCTCGCAATAAAATACCTTATTCCACCAGACTTGAAATATTAGGATTAGACAATTTACAACTACGTCACCTCCAATCTGATCTAAATGTAGTTCATAAAATCATATACCAAAATGTCCTTCCTGTCAATGATTACTTCAGCTTCAACCGCAACAATACACGAGCACATAATAGATTCAAACTTAATGTAAACCGCTCAAAACTCGACTTCAGAAGATACGACTTCAGCAACAGAGTGATCAATGCCTGGAATGCACTACCTGACTCTGTGGTTTCTTCCCCAAACCCCCAAAACTTTAACCTTAGACCTTTCCCCATTCCTAAGAGGTCTGTAAGGGGTGTGCATAAGCGCACCACTGTGCCTACCGTCCCTGTCCTATTGTCCTCTTTTATCGGAACTTTTTACTTATGTTATGTTTATACAAACAACTACTATCGATGTGAATATTGTCAGTTGTGAGTCTATGCAGGGTAATGCATCCCTATTCTAATATTATGGTACTTCCCAATATAAGCAGAACACGTGATATGATGTTTGTGCATGTCTACATTCCCAATCCACCATTAATTCTCTTCTGATGTGCCTTCCGAACAGGGAGGTTGTGTTCTGTAGCAAAGATGTAGATTATTCAGGATTTATTGTTTTTGTATTCAAATAAATATTTTCTATTAGACATTTAATCTCGGTTTTATTTCTAAGTGTTTGAATTCCAAGGAAAAGATCCAAATATCGCCTCTATGAGATATTCTTTCCTTAACACGGTAGCAGCTGGATGGATAGAACTTTATCTCAACTTAACAGACAAACAAATAAATAAATAAAACACCCAGTGAACAAAGAGAAGGAAGAGAAAAGTCTGACCATGCCTAGTAGCCATGGAATGTTGAAGGATCACATGAGAAAGCCATTTAAATTCCTCGCAATGAATAATGTCCCAAAGGGGAAAGGCTGGCTGTGATTTGCCAAAGGTCCTTCACTGCGTGTCATTGCTGATTGGGATTATAAACTGACATATATCCTTAGAAAAAGCCCCAGAGAAGAAGACCTTTGAGCTATAGTTTCAATGAGAACGTGGGCCAGAGTTCAGGAACTATAAAACATGCATAGTCAATTCACTCCTTTCCATAAGGGTGATGTTTCATGTCCATATCAATTCTATGCCTGGGGACACTCTGCTATAGCCTGCCTGCAGTTCAGCAGGGCCATTCATCACATCACACCCAAGATACCTGTTCCCCAGCAGTGGGTGTAAGTAAGATCCAAAATAAGAGATCCATTCCAAAGAGCCTTTGAAAGGACTGAGAGTTTTCTGTTGCACTCTTCAGTGTATTGATACCTTGAGGATCGTTGTGGAAGCTGTTATTCTTTCAGGTGATTTTAATAGCTGGGGGGGAGTAAGAAATATAATGAATGGATAAATAGCAATTATGTTAGATAATATCATCTTTTTAAAAAATATTAAACCCAATTGGCCCAGGAGAGTCCAATCCAGTTTGGCATCATGTTTGAAATGGTCAGAATTCCCTCTACCAGCCATGCTAATACAAGCTTGAAGTTTCGCTTCAAATGTACATGTGATAGATCTTTTAAAACTTGCCGTCAGATATAATTTCATTTAAAAAAAAATAAACTGTACAGAAAAAAAGTTTTGAGGTCTACAACAGATGCTTGGTCGACTAAAATATGTATACCAGGTTTGAACGTGGAGCCGAATTCCAAATTTAACTGGATATTTCATAGCAAATTTACTAACTGCACGATATTACAGACTTGGAGATATAGAACTATCTAGAGCTGTGTGTGCTAGTATATCAAAATCATCCTGTCTATGAGCACTAAAAACAAACCTTTTCATTTAAGGGAAAAGAAATTCCTTTATCAACAGTAAAGCTCATCTGTACCAGTAGCATACAATTAGTCCTCGACGTGCGACCACAACTGAGCCCAACATTTCTGTTGCTAAGAGAAACATTTGTTAAGTGAGTTTTGCCCCATTTTACGACCTTTCTTGCCACAGTTGTTAAGTGAATCATTACAGTTGTTCAGTTAGTAACACGGTTGTTAAGTGAATCTGGCTTCCCCATTGACTTTGCTTGTCAGAAGGTCGCAAAAGGGGATCACATGACCCTGGGGCATTGCAAACGTCATAAATATGAACCAGTTGCCAAGCGTCCGAATTTTGATCACATGACTAAGGGGATGCTGAAATGGTCGTAAGCGTGAAAAACGGTCACAAGTCACTTTTTTAGCGCAGTTGTAACTTGGAATGGTCACTAAATGAACTTTAGTAAGTCGAGGATTACCTGTATGGTAGTTTATTTGCTTTCTTAAAATTTGCTGTATGATATTTTGCTGCCATGTACAAGTGGTGTCAACAGCAACTGTGATTTGATTACCATTTTGCATCCTCGGCAGCGCAGAGAGAAAATGGCACTCATGTCCTTTTTACAGGTCACATCACACACATACACACAAACAAACATACAAACGCACATTTGGAGAGCATTGCGCAGAGTAGCCTTTGTCGAGCAAAGCAAACTCTCAGAAATGTTCTCCCACAGCAGTTCCAAAGGTGCTTTTTCAAGAGGCAACTGGGCTTTCTGGTTTTTCTTTGAAGACGTTTCGCCTCTCATCTGTAGGAAGTTAGCACCCACTCTTCTCTTAGGAAAAAATGAGATATTTTAAGAAATATTAAAAGGGCAAAATATTTCCCCTAAAAGGGAGGCAGAAACTCAGCCCCCCACCTTTGTCAATGGGCCATTAAGGCCTGAGCCATTCTATTCTACATAACAAAGATCTACCTCCTTCAGAAAAAGCCATAGTAGGAATTGCACAAAGCCCTTTCATTACATCATCACCCAGCAAGGCTCAACCAAGCCTGGGATTCAGGACAGCCTACAGAGTTGTCCCTGCATGGCCCCATGGGAGTCTGACAACCAATCAGAATACAAGCTCAAATTCAAAAGCCCAACAGAGGACATAAAACCCAGGGATTCTCAGCATCTCTTCCCTTTTCTGTCCAGGACCTCAAACCATGTGATCCTGTCTACCATTAAACCATCTTTCCAAGCAGTCTCCATGTTTCCAGTGTCTTTCTTCCCACTTGGAACTGAACCCAGATGGACATTTCTTCCAACACATCCAAGAAGCTTCTTCAGGATTTTGATATGTTTGGTGAACCCTTCCAATTCCTGTGTTTTGATTTTGATCCAAGTATCGCCCACGTATCTATACCAGTGAGTGGGTGGGATTCCTGTGAAGGAGTCTAGGGCTTTGGTTTCTATCTCCATGTAGAGATTGACCACAATGAGGGACACAGGTGAGCCCATGGTGCAGCTGTGTTTTTGTCTGTAGAAACCTTCATTGTATTTAAAATAGGTAGTGATCGAGCAGAGGTCCAGCATGGCACATATGTGGTCTGGGTTGAGGTTGGTTGTGTCACCTAAAGTGCTGTCTTGTAGCAGTCATTTTTTCATGACCATGACAGCTTCGGTAGTTGGAATGCAGGTGAAGAGAGAAGTCACATCAAAGGAAACCATGGCCTCATCCAGAGTCATCCATGGTCTTCACAGAGCTGAAGAAGCTTCTTGGATGAGAAGCGAAACGTCTTCAAAGAAAAAAACCAGAAAGTTCAGTTGCCTCTTGAAAAAAAGCACCTTTGGCACAACCATGACCTGGATGACTGCGACTCTCCATAGACATTCTCCCAAAGCAGAAACGGCTTCAGAGAAATGTTGGCTCAGCTCTACCCAATATTTTTTCACCAAGAAAAGTTGGCTCAAGGAAAACTCTACTTGTGTATTTGTATTTGTATTTCCCTTTGATGAATTTGACACCCTGTTCTGTACTAGCACTGTTGCAAACGTTTCTGCGTCTGCAGAAACGTTTCTTCTTCCCGCTGTATGTTCAAGTCAGGCCCGGTGATTGCTTCCTTTTGTAATGTTTAAGGAAGCAATCTCTACTCTGATCTGTGAATGGTTTTCGTTTGTGTGTTCCTGTGTATCGCGTTACCTACTTAGCTCCTTTCATTGTTTGAATTCAATGCGGTCACAACATAGGACTTCCTCAGAGATTTTTCTTTTTTCTTTTCTTTTTTAACTTCAGCACCAGAATGAGTAAGTTGTCTGGATTCTCAAAGAGATAATTATCATTAGCCTTTGAGAACTGAAGCTACCTGATCGGTGCAAAACACAGATGCTCGAAAGGTGCTATGAAGATATCTGTTCCTAGAGAGGCACCTTTGTACTGCTTTGGCGAGCAGGGAAGCTATGACCTCATCGCTCGTGATATTGATGCGGCATATTTTCTGGAAATGATTGCTCAAACTAATTTCTGGAGTTATGGAGCAATTCAGCCCCATCTTTATAGGCGTTGATCTCAAACCTATTATCCAAGACACCACTTATCTGAAATGTGAGGCTTCAGTGATTAGAGACAGTACTTCTTCACATCACTGCAAATTTTCCTTCAGAGGAGTCCCGTCTACCACTGAGTATTTCAGCTGCCCACCTCCTCCTTTTCACAAACCAGCATATATCCTGCAAGACCAGGTCTTTGTTGAGGGCCTTCCTGATCCTGGTTGTAGCATCAGCTCCTCCAAATGTCTTGCTACCCAAGATGACCAAATGTCTTCAGTTTAGCTTCTCACCAGAAGGCCTTGTAAAATGTTTTCCCCATCCTTTATGTTCTTTCATTTCCTTAGAGTTGCTGATGCTGGAACAGTGGTGGGTTTCTACCGGTTTGGGCGAACCGGTAGCTGCGGCGATGGGAGGCTCCGCCCACCTTCCCGGACGTCATCTCAGACGTTCTGTGCATGCGCAGAAGCGTCGTGCGCAAGCACTCCCATTCCCGAACTGGTAGCAAAGGTAAGTGTAATCCACCACTGCGCCAGAGACAGACATACTGTATCATTTCAGAGCTCCTATAGAAGGTTTGCATCAAGTTTCCAATTTACCCCAAGACTAGAGAGAGAAAAGACTGATCCATTTCTCGGCTATGACTGGAATCTGTGGCCATGTTGAATCTACATTCTCACTCCTCCCTCTCCCTGGTGTCATTTTTACATTTGTGTGTTTTCAAAAAACTCCAGACTTTTCTTTCCTATATGGTAAACAATAATGCTTTCAGGCTTTAAGGAGACTTTGGGCAAGGTGGTTGGGCTTAACCTTGCTTTACTGCTAACACAGCATTAATATTACCATCAACAGAGCAACGATGCCATGGGGAGTGGGAGTGATAAACAATACTAAGGCATCAAATACCCGTTAAATACAGGTCACCCCCGACTTATGACCACAATTGAGCCCAAGATTTCTGTTAAGTGAGTTTTGCCCCGTTTTACAACTTTTCTTGCTAGAATTTTTAAGTGAATCACTGCAGTTAGCATAAGTTAGTAACCCGGTTCTTAAGCGAATCTGGCTTCCCCATTGACTTTGCTCATCAACGGTGATCGCATGACCCTGGGACACAGCATATGTCATAAATACGAAGCAATTGCCAAGCATCTGAGTTTCATAAGTCACATTTTTCAGTGCCGTTCTAACTTTGAATGGACGCTAAATGAACTGTTGTAAGTCAAGGACTACCTGTATTAGCAATAGATGTTCTTGCATTCTCACCCCACTCCTGCTCTCTCTTTTACCAACTGTCTGTTTCATTGGAAAGCTCACTACTACCCTCATTAGCAGACAGAAGGAGGACCTCTGCAATCCAATCTGAGCTTCAGCATACTATAAATGTTAAGTCTATGTACTTCATATTTATTGCATTAGAGCAGTGTTGGCGAACCTTTTCGGCACTGAGTGCCGAAACGGGAGTACGTATGCGCGTGCAGGGGAGCACCAGAAACCGGAAGAGCAGTTCCCCGGCTTCCGGTTTCTGGCATGCATGCCAGTCACCTGGTCTTCCGGTTTCTGGCACGCTTGTGCACGCAAAGACCAGCTGGCTGGCACGCATGTGCGCACCGGAAACTGGAAGCTCAGCTTCCCGGCACACGCATGCGTGCCAGGGAGCTGCTCTTCCGGTTTCCAGCGCTCTGGTGCACACAAAGACCAGGAACCCGGAAGAGCAATGGGTGATGGCTGGTGTGCCCGGAGAGATGGCTCTGCGTGCCACTTCTGCCACGCGTGCCATAGGTTCGCCATCACGGCATTAGAGGGTGGTGCTTCTGAAGAAAAAAACCCATTTTCCCCACTAAAACTAATATTTGCATCGCACCTTGAGGGGTCCCCAACAATGTTCCATCTAAGCTGCGCGGCTGCGTGGCCGCGCACGTGATAAGAAAATGCCGCGCAGCAGTTTCCAACTGCCGCGCGGCATTTTTTTATGTCAGAGGGAACATCACCAGCTGATCGGGGTGGGTGGGGGTGGGGGAAAGGAGCCTTCAATGAAGAGAGGCTTTAACTCTTGCCTCCCCCGGCAGGCTCTGCTGCTAGGGAGAGGAGGAGAGCGAGATCAAAGGCTGCTGCCCACCAGCTTACTCTTCATCCAGGGAGGCTGGTTTGGTCCCCCCAGAAAAGAAAACGCAGTGCAGCAGTTTCCAACTGCCGCGCAGTGATTTTCAATGTTAGAGGGAACATTGGTTCCCAATATTCTCAAGGGCTTTCTGTTCTTAATTGGGCAGTTCTTGGTGCTTAGTGGCTATTTATTTATTTATTTATTTATTTATTTATTTATTTATTTATTTATTTATTTATTTATTTATTTATTTATTTATTTATTTATTTATTTATTTATTTATTTATTTATTTATTTAAATAGATTTGTATGCCGCCCAACTCCCGGGGGACTCTGGGCGGCTAACAACATGTCAAATCCATTTATAAGTATAAAATCATATAACAATTAAAAACTACAAAAGTTAAAAGAACATCTAGCATTCATAACCAGGGGGGAGACCCATATATAGTCTGATTGGTCTCACTTTCACCCCGCCTGCCGGAAGAGCCAGGTTTTTATTACTTTACGGAAGGCCAGCAGGATGGGGATAGTCCTGATCTCTGGAGGGAGTTGGTTCCAAAGGGAGGGAGCTCCCACAGAGAAGGCCCTCCCCCATGGCCCCGCCAACCGCCATTGCTTGGTCGATTGGACCTGGAGGAGACCAACTCTGTGGGCCCTAACCGGTTGTAGGGAGGTATGCGGCAGGATGCGGTCCCGAAGGTAACCTGGCCCTGAGCCATGTAGGGCTTTAAAGGTCAAAACCAACACCTTAAATTGGATCCGGAGACTAATGGGCAGCCAATGCAGCTGGCGGAGGATAGGTGTTACGTGGGTGTATCTAGGCATATCCACCACAGCTCGCGCAGCTGCATTTTGCACCAATTGCAGTCTCCGGATACTCTTCAAGGGTAGCCCCATGTAGAGCGCGTTGCAGTAATCCAGCTGGGAGGTGATAAGGGCATGAGTGACTGTGAGTAGAGCCTCCCTCTCCAAGTAGGGTCGCAATTGGTGCACCAGGTGAACCTGTGCAAAGGTCCCCCTAGCCACAGCTGAAAGATGTTGCTCCAATTTTAGCTGTGGATCTAGGAGGACACCCAAATTGCGAACCCATTCTGAGGGAGCTAATTTCTCCCCCCCACCCCAAGAACCAAGGAGGGACAATCGACAGAATACTTGGGAGGCAATATCCACAGCCACTCAGTCTTGTCAGGGTTGAGTTTTAGCCAGTTCATCCCCATCCAGACCCTAACATCGTCCAGGCAGCGGCCCATTACGTCCACAGCTTCCCTGAACTGAGACGGGGTGGAGATGTACAACTGGGTATCATCACACTCTTTGCAAATTCAAGAATATATAGATATGGTTTCTTTTAAAATCATTTCTACCAGTGGAGAAAAGTCTGCTTCTCTTTTGCAGGGAACAACGTGTGAGTTACCAAGCCGAGCGAAGTATTCACTGCTGCTAAACCTGGGAGCAGCAATAGCTGCAGGCAGATTTTTTGCGTCTGTCTCAAGGAACGTGCTCCTTTAGAGAACTCGTTTTTCTCAGGCCCAGGGTTGAAAATGCTGCCTTCTCCCCACATTTGTGGCCCTTAGTCTGAGGAGCAAGTACTGCAGACACAGATTGCAGTGATTTTCTATTATAGCAAATAATATGTCAGCAAAACGATTGTGGATTTAGACCAATATATACAGTTTCTCGTTTAAGGGAAACCATATGGTTGCAAGAGAAATGATTTTATTTTACTTGGATGGACAATAAGTAGAAACACATTCCAGATTTCATGGGGGGCCTTTTCTCTCCTCCCCCTGTGACGGCTGAAAGACTCTTTGTATTTGGCCTCTGGTTGTTCCAGCCGTTTGATAAGGGCACATAGCCCTCCAAGCTAAAACTGGTATTGTAATGCTGGTTGAGTTAGATGACTAATGATGCCTCTTCAGGCTAGTTCAACAGGTCACCCCTTTTGTTGTTTGTAAGTCTTCATAGTAAATACTGTAGATTTAAAAGAAGAGAAAAGACACCCTAATGAAAGCTGCTTGTAACTTTGCAGAAATTCAGAATTAACGTTAAATACACACAAACAACAATAAGGTCCAAATCTGATTTTTATCTAAATTCTTTCAGAGAGGCAGATGGGTTAGAAGAAAGAATGAGAGGCATGTGGGCATAATTAGAAACCTACTATTGACTCTTTCAAGCCCGAAATAGAAGTACATAACATGTAGCTGACCAGGGATAATTGTGACAGAGGGAGTAAGCATTCTCAACTAATATGTCTAGTTCCCACTGACAAGATTAGCTAAAATGGACCCAAATCTTTCGCCGATGTGGTGGAAATGCAAAATAATACCAGGCACATATTATCACATGTGGTGGGAATGCTCCAAAACACGTGAATTCTGGAACAAAATAAAGCAATGGCTAGAAGAAATACTAATGGTAAAAATAGAACTAAAACCCGTACTTTTTCTATTGGGTATTAATATAGATAAATACAACAAAGGAACAATATATTTAATGTTACATATTCTGACTGCTGCAAGATTGGCTTTCGCACAAAAGTGGAATAACAAAGAAATTTATTATTTATTTATTTTATTTTGTAAGATTTATATACCGCCTCACAGTGCAAGCACTCTCTAAGCGGTTTACACCATTAAGCAACATACAGTATATATTTACATTGCCCCCAACAATCTGGGTCCTCATTTTACCTACCTCGGAAGGATGGAAGGCTGAGTCAACCTTGAGCCGGTGAGATTTGAACCGCTGACCTGCGGATCACAGTCAGCTAAAGTGACCTGCAGTACTGCCTCTAACCGCTGCGCCACCTCGGCTCCTTATCCCCACAGAAGAAGAGATATTGTGTAAAATATTGTCCTGCGCGGAAATGGACAGACTGATGATGGCTGGCACGCATGTGCGCACCGGAAACTGGAAGCTCAGCTTCCCGGCACGCGCATGCGTGCCAGGGAGCTGCTCTTCCGGTTTCCAGCACTCTGGTGCACACAAAGACCAGGAACCCGGAAGAGCAACGGGTGATGGCTGGTGTGCCTGGAGAGATGGCTCTGCGTGCCACTTCTGCCACGCGTGCCATAGGTTCGCCATCACGGCATTAGAGGGTGGTGCTTCTGAAGAAAAAAACCCATTTTCCCCACTAAAACTAATATTTGCATCGCACTTTGAGGGGTCCCCAACAATGTTCCTTTAAAAAAGGGCGGTGCCCAGGCACCGGCAACCAACCGCACCGGTACTGTGACATCACCAGCAGGCCGCTACTGGTGCTATAGAGTGGACCCTACTGGTAGGAACCCACCACTGATCCAGAGAATTGGGCCTATACAACCCCCCAGGACTGACTTTGTCAGCTGTGAATTCTGTAAAGTTAAATCCCAGCACTCTGAACAATGCTGAGTTGGGAATGGCTGATTCACACTATAAAGAATTAAAAGAAAATGTTGTTAAGGTGTCTCCAGATTTGGAAAAGATGACTCGGGGTGATTTAGTGATCAGAAAGAAACTCAGGAATAACAGCTAATAAACTCTGCTTTAGATTATAGAATCCATTAACGAAGGATCTTAAAGTCTTGTTTCATGTGCTGCAAAGCACCATGCTTACTACAATTACATTATCCATTATATATGTAGAAAGAATATCACTGTGGTCTTTTCAAAGTTTTCGGTTTCAAATATCTAAAACACTTACCTGTGAAGTAAATTAGAGAACCAAATAAAAAAGAAACAGAAATAGTCAGTGGAACGTTTGGCTCTTGAAGCCTCAGAATTTATGTGACCATCTGTGAACTTGTAAGCAAACTATGACGAGTATCAGTATCTGCCTAAAGTAGAAGCCCAGATGGATTTGGGATGTGTTTTCTGGCTACGAAAAGGTGCCAAAGATACGAGAAGAAAGCTTTAGCAACCAGCTTTCATGAATCGTATCATCAAGCTGGCTTGATACTGGGCTTCTGCAGAGGCTGCTGTAAGAGACGTGTCTTCAATTACAAAGTGTGGAAATGCTGTTGGAGGGCAACCTGTCTGAGGGGCCTCTGTTTGCTTTAAAACTAAAGAGCCTAAGAAGAAGAAAAAACATGCAGTGGTCTGTACCTGTCCACTGTCTTTACCTTTCTTCCATCTCCTAGACAGCAGGCTAAGAAGATTCCTCCCCTCCCTGCCCCTGCCAGATGACCGAAACCTCCCCACAATGGCAAAATGTGCTCCATTTCTGTTTCCATTGCGGTAGGTTTGACTTTGCACCGGTACCCAGGAATATACCAATTCTATGTCTTCTCTTTTGGTCATGTTTCTTCTTGTTTTGCTATAGCAATAGCACTTTTCTTATATACCGCTTCATAGTGCTTTACAGCACTCTCTAAGCGGTTTACAGAGTTCAGCATATTGCCCCCAAAAATTGAAGGAAGCCACAAAATGGATTATTTTAATCAAGGGGAAAAAATTATCTAGCTTTGTGTCTACTACCTGGAAGCCAGTTTTGGAGTTTTTTTTTCTTCAAACCTAAAGAAATGAAATTTTAATTTGTGGTTTTGACAGTTAGAACTATTTATGATTATAGAAATACCGTGTGCTGTAAAGTAAGACATTAGTATATTTTAAATTTCTATCTGTACCAAGGAATGTCAGAAGTTACTTTTTTATCCTTCCTTTTCCTTTTTTGCACTCCTAAACCTGTCTCTGTCCTTACTTTCTTTCATCTATTTCTTTTTGTTTCTTTGTTATGTATTATTTGGTTGAAACTATTTTGTTGGGTTTTTTTTTTTTGAAAAAAATTTAATTGAAGGATGCCTTCACACTGCAGGTAGTTTTAACCAGACAGAAATCTTTGCCACCCTTACATTTCATCCAAGGTGGCCCAACAATCAAAGCAGCATTCACTGATTATTATTATAATCTATTCAGCATAGATCAGAGGTGGGTTCCTCCCGGTTTGGACCGGTTTGCCCGAACCGTTAGCAAACCGCTGGTGATGTCACGATGATGTCACGGAACCGGATCGGTCGGTGCCGGTCCGTGGGCGCCGCCATTTTTTCCGTTTTTTCTTCTTCTTCTGCGCATGCACAGAAGCTGAGTTTCCGGCACTGTGCATGCATTGCCATCTTGTTTTTGGCTTTTTAAAAATGTTTTTGGATTTTATTGCACTGCGCATGCACGTGTGCGCAAAGCGTGCGTACGCCCATGAGGTGCAGCCACACGGTGTGGGAGGAAGCGAACCGGCAGCAAGGTAAGTTAGAACCCACCCCTGGCATAGACACAGCATAGATTCATAGTTTGAGATCAACTTTAAAAGCAAAAACCAGTGGTCAACTATGAAAAAAAGGAAAAGAAAACATTTTTAAAAAAGTGGCTTTCCCGAAAAGGAACCAATCCAGATAGTCCTTGACTTAGGACCATAAATGGAGCTGGAATTTCCATTGCTAAGCAAGGAGGTTGTTAAGAGAGTTGCATTCACTTATGAACTTTTTTTTTGCCACAGTTACTAAGTAAATCACTGCAGTTGTTAAGTGAATTACACAGTCACTAAGCGAATCCAGCTTCTCCCATTTGACTGTGTTTGTCAGAAGCCAGCCGGGAAGGTCGCAAATGGGGATCACATGACGCTAGGATGCTGCAACTGTTATAAATACACGCATGTTGCCAAGCACCCAAATTTGGATCATGTGACCATGGGGATGCTGCAACGGTCATAAGAATGATATCCAGTCATAAGTCACTTTTTTCCAGTAACTTCAAACCATTGCTAAATGAATGGTTGTGAGTCAAGGACTACCTGTAATCAAATGCCCATCACACACCTTACACCATGGTAAGCACCATACACAAATGCCAACTGACACCGAAATGATCTCAGGTCAGGCATTCCAATGGTCTGGTTGAAACATCTGCATCAACATCAGTATCACCATCCCCTGCCCTGATACCCATGGATCAGATAGAAAGGCTCTTAATCTTTGTATTGTGGCCATGAGCAAATACCTTCGAGTCAAATATTTTTCCAAACTCTTGTGCACTATTCGGTTCTCCAGTAAATCCAACCCCACTAAGGCATGGGTCAACCCAACTCCCGGGCCCGTGGATCATTCCCGGGCTGCGGCATGCCAGAAACCGGGCCAACCAAACAAGCAAAGCCCCATCCATGGGATGCAGGCAGCATGCAAAACCATGCCCCCTCTGGTCCGTGGGAAAAACCTTTGTCCCTGGAACCAGTCCCTGGTGCCCAAAAGGTTGGGGGCCACTGCACTATGACCATAAAGTCCAATCTCATAGGGCAACTCATTTCTGCCTTCGAAGTCCAGAGGCTCCCACTCAGGATCAAAAGCTGATTTAACAAAGAAAAAAAAACCTGAAACTGTTCTGAAACTCATTCATGTACCGTAAATTCTATAAGCTCTAATAATATGCTACCCGTCGCTAAGGTCATATGTTTTTAGAATTTAGAAATGTTTTTTTTTAATTTTTAATTTTTTATTTTTGAATACAAAACACGTAACACATAAAATACATACAAACATAGCTAATACTAGCCACTTTTACAGCTATTTCCTTTTCCGTTATATTTTACATTTCGCTATATTACTATTCTTATTTAAACAATCACAATTATTTATTCTGTTCTATATTTAATGGATTAAATCTCCTATTAGAGAAACAATATATATTTCTTCCATTTTATTTACATAAACCTCTACTTATATACATATAACGTGAAGTTGAGAACATTTGTAAATTCTTTATAGTTCACCTTTTATAACCAGATTTGGAATTTTTTAAATTACGGTTTAACCATTTATACCAATTATTCCATGCGTCGTAAAATTCGGTGTCTTCCTTTTCATAAATTTCCATTGTCAATTTGCACATTTCAGAACATGTTTTTAGAAACGTTTAGAATTTCTGGTGATGCTCATCAGTAAAGGAAGGAGCCCATAGACAAGTCTAGACATTTGAGTCTCAGAGAGACTTTTATGACCTTTCTTGCCACAGTTGTTAAGTGACTCACTGCAGTTGATAAGTAAGCTAACCTGGTTGTTAAGGGAATCTGGCTTCTCCGCTGACTTTGCTTGTCAGAAGGTCACAAAAGGGGATCATATGACCCTGGGACACTGCAAAGATCATAAATATGAATCAGTTGCCAAGTATCTGAATTTTGATCCCATGATCATGGGGATACTGCAAAGGTTGAATTTGGTAAGAATAGAATAGAATAGAATAGAATAGAATAGAATAGAATAGAATAGAATAGAATAGAATAGAATAGAATAGAATAGAATAGAATAGAATTCTTTATTGGCCAAGTGTGATTGGACACACAAGGAAATTGTCTTTGGTTCATATGCTCTCAGTGTACATAAAAGAAAAGATACATTTGTCAAGAATCATGAGGTACAACACTTAATGATTGTCATGGGGTACAAATAAGCAATCAGGAAACAATAAGTCTCATTTTTCAGTGTCGTTGTAACATTGAAATGGTCACTAAACAAACTGTTGTATGTTGTGGACTAACTGTACTGAGCTTTGTGACTTTGATGCATAGCAAAATCTTACCGGCTACTGTGAGATAAGGACAGCCAGGGCACAATTCCTAATTGACAGATAATTCAAGGTGGAAAGACGCAGAACCTCCTCATATCCTTTAAAGTCAGAAATTAAATTTTGAGAACACTGGTCTCTCCAGTAGCAGAATCTGATAAGGAAAGAATGATCAATCTTTTCCTGGTCATGGAAAACTGTAGCCTATGAAAGCTCATACCACAATAAAATTGGGAGTTATTACGATGCCCCAAATGTCTCTGTTATTTTTGGTACTCGTATCTAATAATTTATTGCAGAAAATTCATCTCCCGTATATATGTATTTGATCATGTTCCATTTATCATTGGTGCCAAACTGGAAATTTATTCCAGTTATCCTGTGCAATAATAAACTAAACTAAGTTAAATTCTACCCACTTATTTAATGATAGATATCATCTTAAATATTAGCAACTGGAACAGAAACAGGGCAGTATAGAATATATGTCTTGCGTATTTAAAAATTGCTCTGCTGCTAGCAACTGAACAAGCAGGTGGCTTCTTAACATTTGTACTTTGAAAGTATCTACAAGATCAAGACATTTGGGATTATTTTGCTGTGGATGGAAATACAGTAATGTCTCTCAACAGTTACATTTTCAGTTCATTTTCCTTAGCCACTAATATAAATATTGTGAGATATTACTTGCAACACCAGCCTTACTTTGGATGTTTGGCTCACTTATGTCCCAGTTAGGCCTAAGGTATCAATATATCATCAGGCTTTTAGTTTTAAAAGGATCAAGCGTATATGTATATCTTCAGCCAACATTTCCAGGCACTTTGTTATGCATGCAACATTAACGTCGTCGATTAACTGTGATATGATCCCAACTGTTTTGGAGAAAGAATGCTGGACTCTCCAGAACAATGGGGAGAATGGCTATTCAACAGTAATGCGCTAGTGGTTACTCTTACGCTCCTGATCCAGGATTGTAACAGATTGCAAGACTGGACAAAGCCAACGGAACAAATTGCAGAAATGCTTGCAAAACGTTTCATTTTGCTACCGAGAAGAAAGCAAATCAAAGAGAGCTCTAGAATTGCCAGACGACTCATAGCATGGCAGGGAGCACTGAAATTCACTGGAGCTCTTTCACCAACTCAAACACATTGCCTCAGAGTTTCCAGCGCGCTGCACAGGGACCCTGCAGGAGGGAAGATACATAAGGACCAGATGTACAAGTGTGATGAAGATGTGCGGTTCGATGGGCTTCTTTCTGACGCAGGCCTGGCACTTTGGAATGGAATACAGGCACAGGCCTTCATTGCAGCCTCAGGCTTAGAAGAAACTGTAGCCCACATGAGAAATAGAAACCAAGACCAATATTGAACTCCGCATTGGATGTCATCTAATCCAGGTTACCTTTCAGTTGGGAGGATTGGGAAACCGAGAGATGCATGAAAGATGGGTTCAATTTTCAATTGCTCATTTAAAAAAAAATTTTTTTGTTTAAAAGAGAAAGGTCTGGATAATAATACTTGGCTCCAGCCTGAAGGCAGAGGGGATGAGTTCTCCCCTTGGCCTACTGCCTATTCACCCTTATGAAACTAAGCACATATATTGGAATGGAAACAGGTCCCAATGCCAAGGAATAGGTCATATGTACTGCAGCCTATGGAGTGAAGATTTATTGCTGCATGTAGCAAAGGTGGAGAAAATAAAACTGGAGAAACAATATTTCCCATAAATGTACAATACTTGGGATAACACCAGAAATATATTAGGAAAAAAATGTTTTGTATTGCCTAAAGTTCTCAGAAGTAGTTGTCTGGAAAAAGCCGTGGAAAAGAACTGGTATCGATATGAAACAAGGGATGCATAGCATGAGTTTGCCCTTCAAAGACTGCGAGAGGAAATAGCATTCTTTCGGCTAAAATTAATCCAGTTGGCTTATTCCTTTTGGGTTGGCTGAATACAGGGACTGGTTTTCCCTACTCTTGCCAGGATAGTCAGAATGGATGGGTTGGCCAACCATCTTCATAACGCTGGGTCATGGCTCAGGACCAAGGAAAGATGCCTTACAATGCAGACCATTATGAAGGCCACCTTGGAGGACTAGGCAGAGCTCCAGGAACCCAATGACCATGGTCTAGCAAAGAAAATAATGCTTGGCTTTACCTTCACTAGTATGGGGAAGTTGGCCACTGACCATGACCAAAAGAATGAACCCTAATGAACACCAAGAAATGTTATTGCCTGGAGCCGAAACCTAGAGAGATGGCAGGCGTGCAGGTATTCATCTGCAAGCAATGTTTCCTTCAAAACTTTCAGTCTACTTGAAATCAAAGCCTTGCTTATGCATTTCTGATGCTTCATAGTTGGCTCTGAGTTTGGGTTTCAATAGACTCCTGATTTCTTTGACTTCCAGATTTCTTTGTGGCTGAGTAGGTGGTTATGGACGATGGTCTTCTGTCCTCAGCCTGGCACTATTATTGTCAGAACTGCCACCTCATGCCTGCGATTTATGCCCTGAATTCTGAGGGGAGGGAGCTGGATGTGAAGGGGGAAAGTTCACTATTCACCATACATTCTGGAGACACAACTTCAAGGTCAGATGGCTGGGAATGGCATGCAACTGCATACTGGCCAGGCTACAGTTGAAGAGATCATTCCCAAAACACCGCATTCGAATATGATTGGACAACGGGAGACCAGCAGTGAGAAGTGGCTCAGAGGGGGAGAATTGCACTTCGGGATTTCGGCATGCAAATTTCAGTTCTGGCTTTGTTCTTCTGTAATCCACTTGACCTTTAGTAAACTCTACCTTTCTCACTAAATGGAGTCAAGGATCGTTCTTACTTAAAGGTTCGAGTTGAGGCAGGACTGATAATTATCTAGTTTCTGTTATGTAATGGCTGTCACCTGCTCTGTTCATTGATGATTATATCACTGCAGTTGTTTATCATCACAATTTTTGTTGTTAAAAAACAATCTCAAGACAAGGTTATTAAAAGCAGTTGTACAGGACTGGGAGAATTAGTTTGGTGTACTGGTTAAGGTGCCAGGGTAGAAACTGGGAGACTGTAAATTATAGTCCTGCCTTAGGCACAAAATCTGTTGGGTGACCTTGGGCTAGTCACTCCTTCTCTGTTCTAGGAATAAAGCAATGACAAACCACTTTTGAAAGCAAAAGTCCTTTTTCTCCATTGCCCATCCAGTACTCCTTTCACCTGAAAAAAAATAGTGCATTCCTGCCTTACAATATGGTGTTGCAGTTGCTAGGTTATGGTGAGGTCTGTTTTCTCAGGGAACATAGCTTTTCAGCTTTATAGGCACCAGTATGATTGAGTCTGTGATGATCAATTACACACACACACACACACACACACACACACACACACACACACACACACACCAAGGGTGGGTTCTAACTTACCTCGCTGCCGGTTCGCTTCCTCCCGTGCAGCGTGGCCATGCCTTTTTTTCTGCATGCGCAGAAGAAAAAAAAAACTGGAAAAAAATCCCCAAAAAAAATTTCCCCCAAAAAATTCCCAAAAAAGATGGCGGCGTCCACGGCCCGGCACCGACAGAACTGGTTCCATGATGTCATCGTGATGTCACCAGCAGCTTGCTATCGGTTCGGGCAAACCGGTCTGAACCGGGAGGAACCCACCTCTGACACACACCTACTAGATGCCAACACCTAGCCTTTTCCGGTCTGACATTCCTTGGATTGAGTACTTCCCTGTGTTTATTTATTGATTTAGTTAGTGTATGGCAGGGGTGTCAAACTCTCGGCCTGCAGGCTGGATGCGTCACGTGCTGGCCACGCCCACCCCCAGTTTAGCAAAGGGGGAAAAAGTTGTGATATGTCACGTGATGACGATGTGACGACATGAGTTTGACACCCCTGGTGTATGGTGATGTACAGAAAGCTGGGAGTCTTCTGCAACAAAGACAGTAGATGTTCGGCAGACGACAGGATCCCCAAAGCAAACACCAAGGCATTTCTGGCTTGATAAGTATTAGCCAGTGACATCACTGTTGCCCAGGGGATGCCTAATTCGGGGCTCTCCTCTTTCATCCCCACAAAAGTGGTACCTATTTATCTACTTGCATTTTTATATGCTTTTGAACTGCTAGGTGATCAGGAGCTGGAGCGAGTGGCAGGAGTTCACCCTGCCACATAGTACCAGGTCTCAAACTCAAGCTTGCCGATCGTCAAGCCTCTATTGTAACCACAGAGCTACCTCATCCCCCTCTCTATGTAATTGTAAGGCAAGAGAGATGGTAATTAAAATTCAAGACATCTGGAGGAATCAAATTGGAGAAAATGCTCTAGCTATAGAAAGAATTGCACTGAGAAATTAGTGGACACACTTGAACCATATAATCAGGATTGGATTTAGGGACAAAACTGATTCACAGTACCTTAAAGCGACGTGATGGCATTCTGTGGAATATAAATGGATGTTGCAAAGCTGTGATGAAAGGGGATGCACTTACCAAATCTAAAATATCCATATTTTACCTTAATCTGGATGGAGTCAAGTGTAGGAAAAGAATAATTTGAACAGTACTTCCTTCTCTCATTTGGTTCTTCTGACTAGAACAACTGAAGCTTCACGTAATAAAACATTTGTTCTCTTTCTCTTAAAACTTTTTAGCTTGACCTTTTCTTTCTAATGCAATCTCTGGGCTTGAAATATTGAAAACCCAAATTGTGGGAAATATTGATTAATTGTTCTCACACCAAAGCTAGCATTTCCTATAGTCTTTTCACTCCTTTAAGCAATTCCTTTGTAAACAGATCCGTTTGCAAAAATTTTCTTTGTTAATACAAAATAAGAAAGACTCCATCTCCACTCTTTTACATACAGTATTAGTTCCTTTCTTATCTAGCTATTTTGTTAACTTTTAATGTCTTAACATTCAAATTGTTTTACCATTGCTGCTTTATAAAGTTGTAAGCCTTCCCAAAGATGGTTAACAGTAAGATGCATGAAATATAAATTTAATAATTTTTTTTAAATTATTTAGAAATTTGTTGAGATCAGGGGTGGGTTTCACTTACCTTCGCCACCGGTTCGCGTTGTGACATTTCGCGCTCGCGCACTCGGTTCGCTCGTGCACACACGCGTGTCCCCACGCGCGATTTCACTTCCACGCATGCTCAGAAGGTGGATTCAGCCCGAAACACAGCTGAGGAGCTCATCAGCTGTACTTCGGGCGAAGAAATAAAGGTCAGTATTAACCCGGGGGCAGGCGGGAGGGCTTTTTTCAAAGCACAGAACGCTGTGAAGCCATCCAAACACAGAAAAATCGGCCGAAAATTCAGAAAAAAAGATGGCGGCGAGCACGGACCGGCACAGACAGAACCGGATCTGTTACGCCAAAATTACATCACCAGCAGGTCGCTAACGGTTTGGGCAATCTGGTCCGAACCGGGAGGAACCCACCCCTGGTTGAGATCTTACATACCACTTCTTTAGCTGTAGAACTGAAGGGCTTCTCCATTTTGATCGCTTATCTCTTGCTTTGGGCATATGATGTGAGTGGATGATAGACTAGAAAAAGGGACCACAGGGAAGTAGAAGAAGGGGAAGGCTAGAGATAATGTGGCCAAACAGGATCAGTGGAATTGTGTGAATGTCCTTGGAAAAGCTACATGTTATTATGGGAGACAGGCCATCTTGGACATCTCTTAAAGATCTTTTGGGAGGAAGTTAAAGACAGTCATGTGCATATTTATTTATCATTAAAAACAAACATTTTAAACGAGTATTTCAAATCATCAATATGTCCAGTCAACTGAACCATAACTACATTTTAATGCAAAAAAAAAAGATTGTAAGAATGCACATCATCATCTTCACTGTTTCCATAATGCTTGTCATATCAAATAGGCCTTGTTGTCTCCTGACTCCCCCCCCCATTTCTTAAAAATGGTTGCTCACCCCTGCCTGCTGTACTTGATTGTACTTACTATGCGCATTCCAGATCATGAGAAAAATCGGTCTTGCCAAAATCTTGTTGATATTAATTGCCTTTACATGGTGACTTGGTTGTTTCCAATGAGGCAATAGGATTGAAGCATGACTGACTCTCTCTAAATCATTTTAATCAAACTTAGGTTCTAAGGTTTGAAAAAGTGTACACAAATCTCTTCAGAGTGCACTATAATGCCAAGTGCTTCTTTCAACACTCATATTGATATAGTGTTCTAATATAAAATTATCCAAAGCATTTCAAATGCTTTCAGTGGCTTGTAATATTAGCCATTCTAGAACATGGAAGAAGATGATTAGCTAAACCAACTGTAGGAGATAGAAGAGACAAAGGTTACCAAGCCATTGAGCTGCATCAGGAGGCGTAAACATGACAAGTGAAGGCAACCTGCCTTTAGGAACATCTCAACATAGATTATCGTAATATGAATAATGGGACCCAGGAATGAAAGCATTGGTCTTATCCACCCTGGCACGTCTCATCAGCCCTAATACATCCACATTGCCTGCTTTATCACCTTGTATGTATTCAGTCTGCTCCAGTAGCTTTATTGATTAGGTGAGACCTAAGTAAAAAATTAGCCCACATTTCATTTTCCTATTGCTCGGCCATCTGATTACATGAAGGAAGTAGTGTAACTCAGCAGTTGTATCCATATTCCTTATGCAGGTATTTCAGGCTTAGGTTTTGATAGAGAGTCTCTATGTTGGGATTTCTGAATTCTACAACACACCTAGAGAAGGTTCCTGACTTCATTCACACTCTTTCTGAAATATAGGAAATGTGGCACGACAGAGGGCTTAGTGGTAGAAATGGAAAGAAAACTGCTTTTAGGCCTAAATGGGAGAAAAATGGCATAATTTCCCCAAAGTATTCTGTTGACAAAACGACTAGAATTACTGATCCTCTATTAATCTCCATTCAGAACTTTACATTTTTATGCCACTGATATATATGTGGATAAAAGAAGAACTAATGGTTATTAATAATGAAGGGATTTTTTTTTAAAAAAAAGCATGTGCTGGTTTTAAATATAATTTATTGGCTTCTGATCTTACCACAGTATAACACTGGGTGACTTACAATCATAAAAGATAAATATAAATATACTAAAAACATAAATAAGTTAAACAAGACAAACACTACCATCTAATTATAGATGGAGAGGGCGGGATAGGGAGGAGGTGGGATCTGTTACTAATTGATCAACCACCTCCACTACGATGGCCCCAGGGTTGGGGCCAACTTCACACTGGAGGGAAAGATGTTCCAGAGGGTAGGTACAAGAGCAGAGAAGGCTCTTCTCCTGGACTCTGCCAGCCGGAATACTCTGGCCGATGAAGCATGGAGCATCCCTTCTCTTCCCGCACAGGAGGGGCGGGCCAATCCCAGTGGGATGACACAGTCCCTCAAGTAGCTTGGACCCATGCCATGAAGGGCTTTAAAGGTGATTACCAACATCTGGAATCAAACTGTTGATTATTACTAATGAGTAGTATTATTTATATAGCCCAATGGGCCATCTATAGGCAGAGGGAGACACCAGAATGCTTAGGGTCTCCCTTAAATTTCTTTACATGTGCAGAGGTGCCCCCACAAACACACAAACACTATTTATAGAAACAGCCCAGTAAAGAATTTCTGTCTTCGGTGGCTACCCAATGGCGATTATTTTAATTAAAGAGGAATATTAGATGAGAAGGCAATTGGAATATAGTATCCGGAAAGAAAACATGGCTGGCTAGCTGGGATATGGAACAGGACCACTGCATGCCGGAACTTTTTAAGTGGCTTGATTTTTTTTACATTATTGCTCCTCATGGTGGTGAATGGTGAAAATACCAACAGGTTGTGGGCACTCTCACTTCTGAGTCAGAGGGAGGTGACTGAAGTTATCCCTTTCCACGGCGTGCTTTTGGAAGAACCGTTGGAAGAACTGAGGATGTTTTCCCCAACTTCCAACATTTGTATGCTTATAACACGTCCAATTATTTTCCAGCCATGTCTTCCTTTTACTCCATCCATCTCCAAAGGCAACTCAGAGCCGGGTGATTTATTCTTTCAGTCTGCAGCCATCAGGCAGAAGGCCAGCCTTGTAGCTCAGTCTTCTCTCTGGAGCCCTGTGTCTCCCCCTGGATCACTCTCATTCTTTCAGCTTCTATTGAGCTGTTCAGGTTGAATCTGAACTGAAATATCATTATAGTAAAAATGGCAGCACAGCTTCCCAAACCCAAAGCGAACTCCAGGAATGACCTCTGTTTATAGCCATGGCCATGGGAGAAGATATTTGAGTACCTTCATTTTGGCAGCAGATTACTTGGGTTTTATTTTCTCCTGCTTCTTCTTCTTCTTTCTTTCTTTCTTTTTTTTGTAAGAAGTTCAGATTTGGTTCAAATCGACTTAATATACCTGCTAAAAAAATATCAGAACTGCAAGTAGGGTTCTACTGGTAAAATGGGCCTTTTGGTTCTTAATCTTTGGAAAATAGAATAGAATAGAATAGAATAGAATAGAATAGAATAGAATAGAATAGAATAGAATAGAATAGAATAGAATAGAATTCTTTATTGGCCAAGTGTGATTGGACACACAAGGAATTTGTCTTTGGTGCATATGCTCTCAGTGTACATAAAAAGACAAGATACACTCGTCAAGAATCATGAGGTAAAAAACACTTAATGATTGCCATAGGGTACAAATAAGCAATCAGGAAACAATCAATATTAATATAAATCATAAGGATACAAGCAACAAGTTACAGTCATACAGTCATAAGTGGGAGGAGATGGGTGATAGGAACGATGAGAAGACTAATAGTAATAGTAATGCAGCCTTAGTAACAGTGGTGAGGAAATTATTTGTTTAACAGAGTGATGGCGTTGGGGAAAAAACTGTTCTGGTGTCTAGTTGTCTTGGTGTGCAGTGCTCTATAGTGTCGTTTTGAGGGTAGGAGTTGAAATAATTTATGTCCAGGATGCGAGCGGCCCTCTTTTTGGCTCGTGCAGTATACAGGTCCTCAATGGAAGGCAGGTTGGCAGTAATTGTTTTTTCTGCAGTTCTGATTATCCTCTGAAGTCTGTGTCTGTCATTTTCAAAACAGTAAAAGGCAGCATGACATTAACTTACGTTTCTCTTGATATGTTCCCAGTACCATGCATGATTCCATGGTTAAAGTTTAAGTCAAATGGCAAAACTGGGGAGTGAACTGGCAAATCTTCCCTTCTTTGTCATAGTCTGCTGATGTTTTATTACCGGCTGCTGAGATCCTCTGGGAAGCAAGAAGTGCCATGGAATTATTGAAGGAAGCAGCTGGTAAACCAGTTTTCCCGTACTGAAAGTTGGCAAACATCTTTTTATACCAAAAACTCAGCAGTAAGCGCAGGAAAGAAAATGTCGAAGCACCATGGTATAAAACAGTCCTTAAAATGCTTGGCTTCTCTTTTGCAGGGGCCCTGTTATCCACTTTAAGTGCTAGAAGCAGCCTTCTTTAACCTGGTTCCCTCCAGATGTGCGGAGGACATTGGAAATGCTCTTGGAAATGCCAGCAATGAATGATTATGCCCATGCTGGTCAGGAAGTTCAAGAGCTGTTCCCCGCCTAGTAAGTGGAAAAGGTTGGGAAAACCAAGCTGATCACACGAATTCCACCCGCGTTTTTCTTCGACATGTTTGCTTGAATCTCAGATAATTCCTGATCCATTTCCCTCTCAACAGAAATAACAGAGTTTTTGTCTTTGCTATTGTGATTCCTTTTTTTAAATTTTGACATTGTTCTGATTTCCTTTTTTATTATTACATTTTTGAGGGGAGCTATACTGTAGGTTGATGTGTATGCTGCTGCCCCGAGACTCCTTTGGGAATTGGTGCAGGTTATAATTACTGTAAACAAACAAATAAACTATAAGGCTGGTGGCAATAACCTTAGTTTGAAGAGGGGGAAGTTATTTGGCTAGCCCAGTGATGGCGAACCTTTTTTTCCTCGGGTGCCGAAAGTGCATGCACCTGCGCTATCACACATGTGCGAGTGCCCACACCCATAATTTAATCCGTGGGGAGGGTGAAAACGGCCTCCCCCGCCCCCCTGGAGGCCCTCTGGAGGCCGGAAATGACCCATTTCCCAACTTCTGGTGGGCCTGGTAGGCCCGTTTTTCACCCTCCCCAGGCTCCAGAGGCTTCCCTGGAGCCTGGGGAGGGTGAAAACGCCCCACTGCCCCTCCCCAAGGCCCCCCAGAAGCCAAAAACACCCTCCCAGAGCCTCCGTGTGAGCCAAAAATCAGCTGGCCAGCGTGCACATGCACGCTGGAGCTGAGCTAGGGCAACGGCTCACGTGCCGGCAGATATGGCTCCGCGTGCCACCTGTGGCACCCATGCCATAGGTTCGCCATCACTGGGCTAGCCTGAAATAATTCAATTCTAGTACACCAAAATGGTGCCTTCTCTTTCTGGATCATGCAAGAAGCATTCTGTTCTTCAGATACCTCTCAGTGTGTGCCATCTCACACAGAAGAATGGCATTGCCTGCCGAGTGTGCCACTTAGAAGAGTGGCCTCGATGGAATCCCCTTTACAAAGTCTTTACAGTATTTACAGATGCCCAAATAAGAGATAGTGAGAGGAAGACATGGATGAAGTGAGTGGTATTATCCAGCCAGTTTATAGCAATAGCAATAGCCCGTAGACTTATATACCGCTTCATAGTGCTTTACAGCCCTCTCTAAGCGGTTTACAGAATCCAGCCTATTGCCCCCAACAATCTGGGTCCTCATTTTACCCACCTCGGAAGGATGGAAGGCTGAGTCAACCTTGAGCCGGTGAGATTTGAACAGCTGAACTGCAGCTAGCAGTCAGCTGAAGTAGCCTGCAGTGTTACTGGCAATTGGTTGTTGGGTTTGGTGTCTCTCTGCTCTGTCTTTGGCGCAACATGGTAGGCAGGAGAGAAGGAATTCTGGCACAGTCCTAACAGACTTGCTTAGCAATGCCAGCTTGCAAAATGCTAGTGACTAAGAATGGTCTGGCTACTGGTCCCAACAGCTGCCGAAAGCAGTTTTTGACGGTGTTGGTTCAAATGACCCCACCTCCAGTGTCTTATCCCCTCTTTAGACAGTTAGTGACTAAGAGTAGATGGCAAAGACCATGTTTCTGGTCCAACCACAAAGTCCTACCAAATTCAGGAAAGGATATTCTATTTCATCATGCCAACCTCCCCCCTCAACCTATCTGTCTTCGACATACGTAGGTGTTCCCGCATTGTGCAAATTTCATCACACTGAATCTAATACAAATAAATGTAAAGCATCTACGAAAAAAGCTGTAGAAATTGAAGCTTCCTGCAGCGATATCTATAAAATATGACTTTTCACCTTGTCATAACAAAGTAGCCCCTCTGCACAATATATTCTGCTGAGCACCAACAATTATGGCCACTTGTATTTCTCTCTTGCAAGACGAAGGGAGATTTGTTAAGCAAATCTTCTATTAAATGTTTTGCTTATAGGTTCTTTTTTTCATAAAGCAAAAATACTTTATTTTATACAATGCATTACCAACACTTGTCTGTAATAGGAAGACATTTTGGCAGTCTTCTTATATTGAACAGATTACCCTGAATAATTGTTTTTCCTGAAATCAAGTGGCTGATTTGATCACTATGTCATCCATACCCTGTATAAACCAATCAAAATTTATTCAGGGATTGTGAAAAAAAATGTCTTTTTATTCCTAAAACAAAAATGGTGTATTCCTTGTGGCTACTATATCATGAATCAACAATAGTTAAATGAGCAAAGGCGAAAAAAATCAGGTCAGCTTGATACTATATACCATACCATGCTGAGCTACTTTGGTGTACCTGTACTACAGGGATCAGCAACTGCAGCTCATAGGCAGAGGTAGATTTTTTTTGAGCCTGTAATACCTCCAGGAGGTGGAGCATCTCTTCCTTCGCCACCAAGATATGAAATCAAATCACTGGTGAACCATTTCTAAAAGGCCTCCAGTGATTGGAAAGCTACCAACAATCAAAATTATATGGAAGAAAGACTTGCAAATGAATGTTCTGTTAAGTTCAGGAATATTTTGGAAATTTCCTGTCTGCTTGTCAAATTGCAACTTTTTTCTTCTCTTCAGGTAGTAGTTTTTTACACACACACAAACTCACACATGTATACACATACTCACATACACACAGACAGGGAGAGAGGGGAGAGAGAGAGAGAGAGAGAGAGAGATGCACAGACACATATGGTTCAGCACTATATAAAATAGCAAAAAATATGTATGAGACTACATTTCACAGTCCACCAAGATTTTCATGCCTATCTTTTTGAATTCTTCGAAGTATGTTCTTATAATATTCATGTATTTGATTTATTAAATATTGTTTTATGTCCTGACTATCCACCTCCCTGCACACCTCTCACTTCTTAATCCTCTCTGAAGAGCAACATGTTAATTTATCAGATTGGTTTTGTCAGGATCTTGGAAAGGTCATGGCAGGGGTTTTGCTCAGAAGAAATGGCTTGCCGTTCTTTTGTAAACTGAGTTTGTTCCGAATGTCTCTCAAGGGACTTCCTCTCTGTTGGATACTTTAGCCTGGTGATGGAATCCTTGCATGAAACCTCATCAAACTTTGCTCTGCAGGATGTCAGATTACATTAACACGGTATTTCAAAGAAATGTTCCATAGCTGAAAAACACAAAAAAAGAAGGAAAGCCCCAAAGGTGCTTAGAAGTAATTTTTAATAGAAAACCAGCAAATATCCCACATCTGATTTCTTTTGAGCCATGTTAAAGCATCTTGAAGGAATTCTGAGAAGACCTCAGAGATCATTCATACTTCTTTTTCTTGTGTGGTTACAGCCTTATGAAACCTAGGTCTCTTCCCCATTGTTCTCTGGAAGCTCAGCCAGTGTTTTGGGAGGGAGACCTGTTGCGTCTCCTCAGGACGCCGGATTACCTCAGGACTGTTCCTAATTGGCCAGAGCGGCGCTGTTTGGAAGCGGGAGTTTAAAGGCTTCCTATTTAAAAAGACCCACTTTATAAAAGATTATGTTTATGTTGTATGGAGATTCTCAATCATCCAGGTCATGGTTGTATCAAAACTGGACTTCATTGGCTTTTTTTCTTTGAAAACATTTCACTTCTCATCAAAGAAGCTTCTTCAGAACTGAAAAGGCTCCTTGGATGAGAAGTGAAACATTTTCAAAGAAAAAAAAAACCCCAAGGAAGTCCAACTGCCTTTTGGAAAAGCAGCTTTGGAACTTCTATGTTGCTTTAGCCAATATAGAGGCCATCTTGGATAGCTTTGTGGGGGGTTTGGCAGGGTAACTAAGGATAGTAGTGGGAAGTTTGTTTGTTTCTATCCCACCTTCATTATTTTTTATAAATTACTCAGTACCTAATATTTAATGAAAAAATGGAATGGGAAATAAAGTAAAAGAAGAATAGAATGGGGAATATTCTGGAAGAAGGCATGGTTAGATTTCTGGAACCTTGAGTGGTCAGAAATATGCCTCAAAATATTGGCGATTTTGTTTTTCTTGTGTAATAATGATATAGTTAGCTCTAACTCTTTTGTCTAACTTTGTTCTTTTTGTTATAACTGATCCACATGAATTCACTGATATGCGTCTCTTGGATGCTGGTCTCCTATACAGTAGGCCTCGCTTATCAACTGCCTCATTTAGCAACTGTTTGAAGTTACAATGATGTTACCTCTCAGTCACATGATTGTTATTATAGTCAATACATGTTGTCCTGTTCTGACCAGTTGTTTTTCTTCCTTTGCCCATCCCAGAGAGATTAAAGAGGAAGGGATTACAAGAGAATAAGTAGGCACGCAATAGAAGTGCATCTTAAAACCCTCCTCTAAAATGCTTTGTTGTTTTTGTTTCACTCTGCATGGATATTCATCTACATTGAGCTATTTCCACACATCCATGAATAACAAGGGAGCTAATCTGTGTTGTCCTGCAGAAGCTATGGGTGAATATGGATGTGATTTGTACCTGGAAAAGAGCCTCTTTGAACTTTACAAAGCAGAAATAAATAAGCTGTCTCTCACACAGATATAGTTTTATGTGTATAAATGTGGGAGAAATCCACAGGCCAAGTTTGCCTTCCACCCTGTCATCAGTAATAGCTGGAATAGTTTTTGTGCTGTGCATGACTGAGAAGAAACAATGCATTTCTTAAGTGGACTTGGGTTTTAAGGCAAAAGAATATGGCAGTGATGGCGAACCTTTTAAGGTCCGAGTGCCCAAACTGCAACCCAAAACCGACTTATTTATCACAAAGTGCCAACATGGCAATTTAACATGAATAATGAGGTTTTGTGAGGAATTTCAATCACTCACAACTTGACTTCTCACTGGTGGCACTGGGTTTTTTTAACAGCATAACTCAGGAATGATGGAAGTGTAGTGCAGTAGCCTCTGGAGGGCCATCACATCCTTATTCCTTCCTTCCTTCTTGTTCGTTCCTTCCTTCGTTCCTTCCTTCGTTCCTTCCTTCGTTCCTTCCTTCCTTCCTTCCTTCCTTCCTTCCTTCCTACCTACCTACCTAGCTACCTACCTACCTACCAGGGGTGGGTTCTAACTTACATGGCTGCCGGTTCACTTCCTCACACACCGCGTGGCTGCGCTTCGTGGGCACGCGCGTGCTTTGCGCGCGTGTGCGCAGTGGCAAAAAATCAGAAAAAAAATACCCAACAAAAAAAGCCAAAAACAAGATGGCGGCGTATGCACAGTGCCAGAAACTTGGCTTCTGCACATGCGCAGAAGAAAAAAAATGGGAACGCCCCCCCACAAAATCCCCCCAAAAAAAATTCCCCAAAAAAATAAAAAAAAAAGATGGCGGCGTCCACGTACCGGCACCGACAGAACAGGTTCTGTGACAACATCATGACATCACCAGTGACTTGCTACCAGTTCGGACGAACTGGTCCGAACCAGGAGGAACCCACCTCTGCTATGGATGTAGAGATAGAATCCATATCTCTGTGGGAAACCCCTTGAACCAGCCAAGGTTATTTGTCCACAAAACAGTCTATTATCTACTCCAGGGTTAATGTGGGACCTGCTAGATTTTTTAAAATTTTAACTCCCACCAGCACAGTCAATAGCAAAGGACTAAGCTTTCCTACTCATAGTTGACAATGGCTAACAGGAAGAGGTTTTCACGTTGCCAGTTTATCCAATCCTTTCTATTAGAGAAAGAATCAAATCACCCTTCTTGCAGAACTACCAGGCTACTTTCTCTCCACGCTTTAGACAATTACTGAATATTTACTAGGGAGGAAACCAGGGGCAGGTTGCTCTCTTACTTGCTACCGGTGCACTGTGCGCACATCACCATGTTTCATGCACATGCATGCTCAGTACGTGCGTGTGCCCCCTTGTGAGATTTTGCACTGAAATCTCATGCGCGTGCGCATCCCCTCGTGAGATTTTGGCACGATTTTGCTTCCACGCATGCACAAAAGCAAAAAATCACCAAAAAAATTCATGAAAAAAGATGGCGGCTCCTAGGGACCAACAACCGACCGCACCGGATCGGTAACCTCTTGATAACGTCACCAGCCTGCCGCTACCGGTGCGATAGAGTGGACTGCACCGGTAGGAACCCACCACTGGAGGAAACATAATCCATGGTCTGAAATCTTTCTGGTATTCTCCAACTTCTTTTCCATGAGACCCATGTTCATTGCCCGAATTTAAAGAGCTACAAGTCACCAATACAGTTCCCTCTGGAGGTCCTTTGGTTTTCGCATGTTATTTTTTACAGTTGGCAAAATGATCTTATTTCATAGTCTGTGTGTTGGATCCTGAATCCAGTGTGAAATAATGAGTGTTCTTTTCAGTTATTTTTGGATCTTTCCCTATAAGTGTATCCATAGTATGTGGAACATGTGAGGCAAACTGCTTCAGGCGTGTTTTTTGGAAGAGGGAGGAGAACTAAATGTAAACAAAGAGACAATAAAAATAATAATTTTGTTCCATAATGACATAACATCCTTCTCTAATTGGCTGCTGTTACTTGCGCTTGTTTGCAGCTGTTAACAGCTGAAAATGCACAGTGGACTGGAATGTTTAGCCATGCAGAATATATAAAACATTTAGTTGGTCATGAATTATAAAAATGTTAACGTTCATTGGGAAGAAGCCCAGTTGGTGGTTTATTCAAATGGAATGTATTATGGCCAAGTTTGATTAATGAAGCAACTGATCTTCAGGTAGGCTAGCATCACTACCAGTTATGTTCCAGCTTACAAACCAACAGGCCGCAACTTCCAACCCTATTAACTTCTTACTTGCTGAATTGCAACTGTGACCATATCCAAGCAGGCAATTATTGGCTTCTTTGATGGGAATTATGGAAGTTGAGTCCAACATCTTTGAAAGGTGTTAAGTTGCGGTAGGACTCTATAGACAATAGGGCAGAAAAGAAAAATCCTTTATAATTGGTTAAAATAGCTTATTTTAGATGGATTTACCATTGGCCTGACTTATTGTGAAACTCCTTACAAAGCACTCAGGTCCGCAAATTCTTGCAATTTACTGTATTTTTTGGAGTATAAGACGCACCTTTTTCCTCCCTAAAAGTGGCTGAAAATTTGGGTGCGTCTTATACTTCGAATGTAGCTTTTTTTTCAGCCCTAACCAGGTGCTAACGATCTTCCCAGCTCTTACCGGCTTGCAGGCTCTTTCATTGTTACTCTCTCAGAAGAAGGTTTTTTTAAGTCCTAACCAGGGGATAAAATAATGTGCTGAAGCTGACCAGACTAAGGACGCTAGCCAGATGAATACCTGGTAGGCAGATTTTCCCCCCTTATTTTCCTCCCCAAAAACTAAGGTGCATCTTATACTCCAGTGCGTCTTATACTCCCAAAAATACGGTAGTTTTTTTTCCATTGGAAGCAAGGCTCCCAATGGCAAAAATTCACCCTCAAGTCCATTGAGTTCTTTTAACTCTAACTCTTTACAGTTAACTCTTTTAACTGTAAGTGGATAAGAGAGTATCGGAGTACCGGAGATGTGCTTTGGGTAGTATCTGAGGGACCATCTCATCCCACTGGGATTAGCCTGTTACAGCAGAGTGTTTGCTGGTATTAACTTATGTGTGTATGTGTATGTGTATATATACCGGTATATGTGTATGTATATGTATATAATTGTAAGCCGCCCTGAGCTATCCTGTGATAAGATGGGCTGCCAATAAATTTAACCAATCAGTCAATCAATCAATCAATCCTTTTTTTTTCAGTTTTCTGGGTGCAGTTTAAGTGCTGAAATGAATACGGTATTTTTCCGAGTATAAGATGCACCGAAGTATAAGACACACCTTAGTTTTGGGGGAGGAAAACAAAGAAAAAAGGCCTCTGCCTCCAAGCAATTTGCCAAACAGCAAACAGCAAACAGCACAGATGATATACACTGTTTGCTGTGTATTTCTGTGCATGTGTGCCTGACCCATAGAAATAGCAAAGGATTGGAGAAATGTACATTATGCCAGAAAGTTTTCTTAAATGTAGTCACACTAACTCCTCCCAATTATTTAAATAGATCTACTCCAAGGTAACTAAACTCTAATACTAAACAGGACACTGTTACATTTCAGACTATACTTGTACAGAGCTGTTAAAATTAATTAAAATTTCTGGAAGTATACATTATTCTCTATTATTTAAAAGAAGATACAATAGCATTGGGCCTCTTCAGAGCAAGCATTTATTTTAAAAAGCTTCTTTATTTTGTTAAGTTGTCTAGATTTACAGGGATCTCCAACCTTGGCAACTTTAAGACTTGTGGACTTCAACTCCCAGAATTCCACAGCCAGCAAAGCTAACAAAGCTGGTTGTTGAATTCTGGGAGTTGAAGTCCACAAGTCTTAAAGTTGCCAAGGTTGGAGACCCCTGGCTCTAGAACAATAATAAAGCAGTCTTTAAAAAATAAGTCTAATAATTTGAACATTCTACAGACATTTATAGTTATTCACTTACCCCTTTGCAGCCAGTTCAGCAAAAATAAAAACCTGCGTGTCTAATCTCTCCCAGCTATTTGCCTCTTTGCAGTTAGTTTCACTTTCATTTTTCCACGTGGCAAACCTAATCAGCTGTTCTTCGGGAAACTGCTACTGACTTGCTTGGCTTTAAAGGCTCTTCCCTCTTTCCTGCAAGCAGGTAAATTGCTAGAAGACAGAGGCCAAAGGGTGGGGGTGGCTGGGTGGGTGGGGCTGCATTCGGTGTATAAGACGCACCCAAGTTTTCACCCTCTTTTTGGGGGTAAAAAGGTGCGTCTTAAACTCCGAAAAATACGGTAGATTTCAATTTTCAACAGATTTGATTGTCCACTACCTCCAAGTAATTATTTGCTTTGTATTATTAAAGATTGGAGGCCAGACGGTGGTCTTAGTTTGTGGAGCCTACATCAGAACACCCTTCCCATTATTCAGCTTTCTCCTCTTCAGGAAAAGGGAAGTAGCCAAGATAGAAGGACTGTGGCTTCTTCTGTCATGCCCCTCCTTCCTCAGAACATTCACACTAATCATTTATTTGTACACTTTAGCAGGTGGCAACACCTGAGTTATCTTGGCTGAGCTTAGCAACTAAGCAAGATCAACTTAGATTAGTTTTTGGACAGCCGGCTACTGAGAAAACTCAGGGTTGTACACTTGGCTGGGAATTAAAAGAAACTGGAAGAAAAGCACAACAGCCCATCGACTTCTGTAATTTTGCCAGGCGAACAGCATAGATATGATCAGTATAAGTCAAGTTGGATTCAAAGATGTTGATAGAGTCTGTGTCCCAGGAGAAGTTTCCATTGAGAAAGAGCTAAGGAAAAAATATTCCTTGCTTTCAGCAAGAAGCTGAATTGTTTCCATCTTACCACAGGTTTTGTTCCTCTGTTCCTCTGTCCTCCTTCTTTGTCATCGCTCTATTGTTAGTAGAAGATCCTTCTTTCTCTCATCAAAATTCAAAACATTGTTTCATTCTCTAGTTTGGACTATTGCTCGCAGCTGCAATCTTTTCTTAATGAGCTCAGCAACACGGTCAGTATCCTGAGGACCAGGGGTGGTTCTAAGTTCTAGCTTACCTCGCTGGTGGTTCGCTTCCTCCCACGCCGCGCATGCATGCATGCACGGTGCCGAATTTTTTTTAAAAAGCCAAAAAAAAAAGCCAAAAACAAGATGGCGACACATGCACAGTGCTGGAAACTCAGCTTCTGCCATTGTGCAGAAGAAAAAAACCCTGGAAAAAAATTCAAAAAAAATTTTACATTTTTTTAAAAAAAGCCAAAAACAAGATGGCAACACATGTGCAGTACTGGAAACTTGGCTTCTATGCATGCACAGAAGAAAAAAACCTGAGAAATTTTTTTTAAAGTTTTTTTTTTCAAAAAAAATCCCATTTTTTTTTTAAAAGATGGCAGCACCCACAGACCGGCACCAACTGAACCGGTTTTGTGACATCATCGTGACATCACCAGCGGTTTGCTACCAGTTCGGGCGAACCAGTCTGAACTGGGAGGAACCCACCTCTGCTGAGGACTAACTTTTCTTGGGGTAGGCAGGAGTTAACCAGTAGATTCAATTGTATTCTGAAATGCTTTTCCCAGTAATAAAAAGGAAGTTGAATGAGCTGGACTAGAAAGGGAACAAGACTGCCCTCAACCACTGCATCCAGCAGAAATACTCATATAACCTATTTCCTTGTTATTGTAAATATGAGTCTTTTCGGTAAACTGCTATTATATAATCTAGTTCTGGCCAAATTAGGTAATTCGTGCTTGTACAACTTTTCCAAACTGAGGTTAAAGGTGCTTCTTTTCCCATCAGTGATTCCTCTGGTTTTGCAAAACACGCTGCAGTTGTTGTTTGGAAAGGAGGAGGTCTAAATCTAAGCCCAGAGAGACAGCCTTTGGATCGCATCTCACTTCAAGATTAAAGTGATGCTATCCTAATCAGTGCTACTGTTCAGGATACAGAGGTAGTAATCAAACCAAGGGTGGGTTCCTCCCAGTTCGGACCGGATCACCCAAACCGGTAGCGACCTGCTAGTGACGTCACGATGGCATCACGGATCCGGTTCAGTTGGTGCCAGTCCGTGGGTACCGCCATCTTTTTTCCCCCCCAATTTTTTTACTGTTTGGACATTTTTTCCTCTGATATTGCTTGAAAAAGGGTCCTCCCGCCCACCCCCGGGTTTATACTTACCTTTATTCCTTCGCCCGAAGCACAGCTGATCAGCTCCTCAGCTGTGTTTTGGGCGGATTATTGGTACTGAGCATGCGCAAAAGCAAAATTGCATGAGGGGACGCGCGCGTGCGCGCTTGCTCTGCGTGCACACGCGCACGCAAAACATCACAATACAAACCGGTGGCGAAAGTAAGTGGAAACCACCCCTGAATCAAACCATTCCTTTAGTAAGACCATACTCCTATAAAATGCCCTCCTTTAGTAAGTTCACATTTTGAAATTATGACACAGCATTTATGTTGCCAGACATGAGGTGATCGTGTAGAACAAGGACAGATAATCTGTAACCTTCAATCCAAATATGGTTCTCAGTCTAATTTCCAAAGTCCTCTGTGAGCAAGAATTTAAACCTCTGTATATAATATCTCTATCATCTATCTACAGTGTCTGTCTGTCTGTCTGTCTGTCTGTCTGTCTGTCTGTCTGTCTGTCTGTCTGTCTGTCTGTCTGTCTGTCTATCTATCTATCTATCTATCTATCTATCTATCTATCTATCTTATCTATCTCTATCTCTATCTCTATATCTGATCTCTATATCTGATTTCTGATTTCTGATATCTATATCTATATCTATATCTATATCTATATCTATATCTATCTATCTATCTATCTATCTATCTATCTATCTATCTATCTATCTATCTATCTATCTATCTATCTATCTATCTATCTATCTATCTATCCCCCTCTCTCTCCACACACACACACATATTGCCCAGCTCTCAAAGGTCCACTATGCAGGAAGAGAGTGACAGAGAAGGAAGAGGAAAGAAGGTGGTAAAAGGGAAATTACTATAGGTGGTTACTCATTCACTTCTTGAAGAAATCTTCTCTTTTCAATCAAGTCTTCAGCATTCAGAATCATGACTTGGATCCAAAGCCATATGAGCAGATTTTAGATCGTTCAACAGAACTTTCTCTCCTCCTTTTTTTCCATCCTTCCCCCTTCCCCCTTCCCCCACAATCTATTCTAAAGGGTCTCAATCCCTGCAGAAGACTTTGGGGGCACGCAAGAGGAACAGGACATCCTCTCAGCTGGCAGATGTCATTCACGTAGCAAATGGACACAATTACACCTCTTCCCTCTAAATTGCAAATGCTTCAGCTTCCAACTAATAGCAATAATGACTATGGAGATTAAATTAAATTGTTTTTCTTTCTGCGTTCAGGGAGAAGGACCCAAGAGAAGTGTTTGATTATTAAACAACTCAATACCTCCCAAAATGAGGCCACAAATTACAGGAAAAGAGAGGAGAGGAATCTATTCCTGGAAATTATCTTAGCCTTAAAAAAAAAAGATACTGAATATGATGAGAAATGCAGATCATCTGCAGCAAGTTCTAGTATTCTTTAAAAGAAAAAAAACTGATTTTGATGAGCATGTGAAATATAGTGATGGGAAAAATGGGTGTAATCCCTTCATAATAATATATGTTGAAATTAATTTTTTTTAAAAAAAGATGCTGTTCATCAAGCTCAAGAAATGTGTGTGTGTGTTCATTTTGAAGTTTAAAATATTAGCAGATGTTTTGGTTATAGCTTTATTGCTTTGTGTAAAAAGAAAAAAAAGATATATCATGTATCTAGACAAAAATCTTAATGAAATCTCTATTTATGATATGTACAATTGTTAATTCACTAAATAAAATAGGAAAAATAAATTAAATGACAATCAGCATACAGCATAATCCAAATTTCTGTCTCTGGACAGAATGTTCTTTCAAATATAGTAAGAGCGAGCTCTTCAGATCATTGTACAATTAACAGAAAATGAGTATCTTTCCAGTTTTGTAATATTAATCTCTTTGCAACCATGAAAGCATCAAAATTTCCACCGTCCACATATTAATTTTCAAACATCGGTACGTGATTCAAAGTAATAGAAGAATATTGAAATCCATGGAGTTGAAAAACAAGATAAATGTGTGACATAACCTCTGTCCATATTACACACAATCACATTATACAGAACAATATTGTATTTTGAGTATCAAGTGCCAAGAATTAGCTAATCCTATCACTGTTCTTTTTAAAAAAATATACCATTGTCAATGTATGTCGAACAGATATTTTAACTCATTTGTTGGGAGATACCAAATTGTAGCCTTAAATTTTGCAGAGGCTTAAGCAGTCACAGGCAGTGATTGACTTACAGCATTTATTCAGCAACCAATTACAGTTACTATGGCACTGAATAGAGGTTATGTTTGGTTCTTCCCAGCCAGCATCTCTTGCATATCCTTACTTTATGACTGCATTGCTTAGCGGTGGAAATTCTGGTTTTAATTGTCATTGTAAGTTGACAACTACCTCTGTTTCCCTACCAAATCCCCCCAAACTGGAGAAAATTACCCCAAATGTGGTCACATTGGAGGATGCAAGGCCCCTTTATTTGTCCTTACATTTTTTCCAATACCACCTTAAAAAGACATGAAAAACCAAGGGGGAAAAATACAATGAATGCATTTCCTTTTCCAAGGGGGTGGGGATGACCTCAGAGGTCTGGAGCATTATGTGGCCCATAGCCGCTGGCTGTCCACTAGGGCCTTACATCATTCATCCATTCATCAGTTCACCATCATCGTCTAGAGATAGTCAGATGGAAAGAGAATCCATTGGTGCACATGGAGCTACTTTGGGGATTAAGTTAAGCCTGTGAAAACAGCTGCGTAAGGTTTTTATTTGTGTAGTCATACACTCGTGTGTTTTAAAAATCAATAAATGGCAGATAGAGATATTAGTACCAAAACTGCCCTAACTGCATTCCCTTCAATTAATTTTTCCACTTGTTCCTGCAGAAATGTCTTCTCTTGTTGATGTAACTAGTAACCCAGCTGAATAAGAGGAAAAATTGTGTTCCCTCAGGCAGATAGATGGCTGTCAGCAAATGGTGCTTGTGTGCAACTAAGAACCCTGGACATGCCAAGATACACAGTTTCTCTGGCCAATCACATGGGCTCGAGAACAGAGAGCAATCACATGGAGACGGAGACATCAAAGCCAGAAATTCTCGTTTCTATTCATGTGTCCTTAGACTCAGAATTTATTGCACATACTCCGCACATACAGGAAATTTAATAAACATGCTAAATCTCTTAAACGATACAAGGTGAGTGGCGTGGAGTTTGACTGAGATGTAGGAGAGGAATAAAAATCTATGACCTGCTTTGACTTTCCCATCCATATATGAAAAGGGGTAAAGTCTTCGTCAGTCTTCATACCTGGGGGATCTGGGTGTCAGCAATCAACAAACTGATTTGAGGCACAAATGCTTCTGATTCCCGATTCCATTAATCTGTAGATTTAATGCCAGCCTCCCTCCCCAGCCTTGAGTTTTCAACTGCTGTAGCACTCAAAACCTGGTTGGCAACAGGGGTAAAAGCTGCCAGGACATCTAATAAGACCAAGAAGGGTGTCAGCCTTACCAGATAGACCAGACAAGACTGATAACCAGATAAGCTAACTCTACTGTAAAGCTTCATTAACAGTCATGCAAATCTAAAGATACAATAATCCCATCATCTCCTTTATAGCCCAAAAAACTAGGAAGGGTCCCTTCTGAGTCTCTTGCCTCTCTCACTATCCAGCTGCAAGTTATACTTTCTCATATCTGACCATTCCCTAAGTCTAAGCAGCATTTCCCTCAAGGTCTTTCCCATATACCATTACAAAAGTTTTTCAACCCTTAAGGTTCCAAAGTAACTGATCTATCTCCTCCCATGCCCAGGCTTAAACCCTGATTGAAAAAGGATCCAGGTTTCTTCCAGAGCAATGGAAGAAACACAACAATTAATTAATTTTGTTATCACACCACAATATTAAGTTGTGTGAATTTCAACTCCCAGAACGCTCATGCTGACTGGGGAATTCTGGGAGTTGATGTCCACACATTTTGAATTTGAATTTGAATTTATTAAAATTTCTATGCCACCCAACTCCCAGGGGGACTCTGGGCAGCTCACAACAGGGCATAGAAACAACAATCAGTAAAAACAATTTAAAAAACATATTAAAATACAAGCAATATTTAAAAAGAACTTTCACTCCAACATGCATACATGGGCCGATCTAACAAGACCACATCTTAGGGTCATTTATTTATTTATTTATTAGTGAGATTTATATACCGCCTCACAGTGCAAGCACTCTCTAAGCGGTTTACACCAGTAAGCAATGTATATTTATATTGCCCCCAACAATCTGGGTCCTCATTTTACCTACCTCGGAAGGATGGAAGGCTGAGTCAACCTTGAGCCGGTGAGATTTGAACCGCTGACCTGCGGATCACAGTCAGTTAAAGTGGCCTGCAGTACTGCACGCCTGCCGGAAAAGCCAGGTCTTAAGCTCTTTCCGGAAGGCCAGTAAGGTGGGGGTAGTACGGATCTCGGGAGGCGATTTTAATGTTGCTGAGGTTGAGAAATGTTTCTCTAGAGGGCTATGCAGTTGAATCCTCACCACATACTCAACAACCTTCCCAGGATGTAGAAAATAGAACACAAGGATGAATTGTATGACTCTATTCAGATATCTCTGCTTTGTATTGATCCATTGGTGTACATGCCCAAAGAGTGCCAGTCTCTAAAGTAGGTTAGATAGCTCATTCTTTGCATTTGCATATCTGGGTGTTTACAGAAGCCAAGCCAGCATCCAAAAACGTCACTATAAGATGCTCGCCAAATCTTACACGGTAGAGGTCACTTCGTGCTATTTGTTACCTGCTGTCTAGCGGACTGAACAATTACATGCTGAAAGCGACGGACAGAACTTCAGCCCCTACTTCCCTTGAGTCTCCTTCTGAACTTTAATGTGTATTAATTCCATAGTAACAATGGAAGACTTTGTTTCTTCTGATGCTTGTTTTTCTGATTATGGCTCTTACTACCCCGACCATTGCCAGTATTTGAGGGAGATGATGAAAGCTGGAGTTCATTAGTAACTAGAGGTTCAAAGATCCCTCATTTCTGGCCTGTAGTAAGAGATTAGTTAGATGGGGAACATCAAGAGGAATCACATCAAGAAGACAAAGGTGGGGGGAGGGGTCACAGATGTACCTTGTTTAAATTACCTCTCCTTCCAGTTTAGAGTCAGCACTGGAACAACTGGAACAATTCATGGCAACTATCGGGCTGAACACATACTTTCCTTGACTACGGTTGGATCATCACTGCTTGTGTCATTTGGCTTCCTTGGTTAAGAGGAGCAAAATTTCTTCCTTTCTTTTTTGGTAGAGAAAGGATTATGCGGTTTTGTCCTGAGAAATCAATAATTTCCTTAGGGATGACAGGATCACATAAATATGGAACTGGACCTAGTCCCTGTTATGTTCATTAGGCCAGGAGATGCCCTAATATATATATATATATATATATATATATATATATATATATATATATATATATATATATATATATATATATATATATATATATATATATATATATATATATATATATATATATATATATATATATATATATATATATATATATATATATATATAATTCCAGCCATACTAATAGTAATTTGGTATTTCAACAAGCGAACTGTTAATGGCACAACTAAATTGTCCATTTTCAATCAAAGGAAGTAGCTGAGGGGGAAGAGAAATATTGAGGGCTAACGGCATTCAAATATTAGGAAAGAGCAGAATAATAGTATATCACCTATTAGTTAACAAGTGGTTAATTATTATTTTTTTTGGGGGGGGGATAATCTGGCCAGAGATATTTCTTAAGAAACAAGATTATTTTTTTAAACCTCATCCAAAGTGAAGCAAGGCAAAATTATAACTGTGAGGAATATACTCAGGTGAAAATATTATTTCTTCTAACTGTGAGAAGTATGGAGTACCCATACATCAGGAAAAAAATTAAAATCATACATTTCCCACATGAGCCAAGAGAGATTCAGTAAAACCTGTGACATTGCCAAAATCCCTCATTAGGTTACCCAACAAGAGCAAATGCAATTCTGAAACATGGAATGTCATTCTTCATGAAAATGTTCATTGATTTCACAATTAGTACTACTGATGGTAGGAGAAAATGCTGATCAATTAGGGATTGTTTCCCTAAGGCATTACAATAGCTGAAATGTAATATAATGCCAATAAAAGAAAATTCCTGTAACTCAGGGCTGAACGGTGGAGACTTTGGTGCTCTCTGAGGTTGTATGTTTTTCAGTGGTGAAATCCAAATTTTTTTACTACCGGTTCTGGCATGGCTTGGTGGGCGTGGTGTGGCTTGGTGGGTGTGGCTTGGTGGGCGTGGCAGGGGAAGGATACTGCAAAATCTCCATTTCCCCCCCACTCCAGGGGAAGGATACTGCAAAATCCCCATTCCCTCCCCACTCCTGGGGGAAGGATATTGCAAAATCTCCATTCCCTCCCCACTCCGGGGGCAGCCAGAGGTGATATTTGCCAATTCTCCAAACTATTCAAAATTTCCATTACCGGTTCTCCAGAACCTGTCAGAACCTGCTGGATTTCACCCCTGGTTTTCTTGCAGATGTTTCATTAATTTAATTTAATTTAATAGATTTGTATGCCGCCCAACTCCCAAGGGACTCTGGGCAGCTGACAACATATAAAATCATTGTTACATATAAAAACATACAATTAAAAATTATAAAAATTAAAAAACATCTGACATTCATAACCAGGGGGGAAGACCCAAATATAATCTGATTGGTCTCACTTTCACCCCGCCTGCCGGAAGAGCCAAGTTTTTATTGCTTTACGGAAGGCCAGCAGGGTGGGGATAGTCCTAATCTCTGGAGGGAGTTGGTTCCAAAGGGAGGGGGCTCCCACAGAGAAGGCTAGCCCCCTCGGCCCCGACAACCGGCATTGCTTGGTCGATGGGACCTGGAGGAGACCAACTCTGTGGGACCTAACCAGTCATAGGGAGGTATGCGGCAGGATGCGGTCCCGAAGATAACCTGGCCCTGAGCCCAACTAAATTACCTGACTAGGTAATTTATTTTATTTATTATTTTTATTTTATTAATGGTTCTTATAGGCTGCCCAACTCCCGTAGGACTCAGGGCGGCGTACAGCATAGTCTAAGAACAATATAAAACAATGATAATAATTAAAAATTACAAAAGTTAAAAAACACACCAACATTCATACATGGGGGATCGATCTCAATATCACCCCGCCTGCCGGAAGAGCCATGTTTTAATGGCTTTTCGGAAGGCCAGCAGGGTGGGAACAGTCCGGATTTCTGGGGGGAGTTGGTTCCAGAGAGCTGGAGCTCCCACAGAGAAGGCTCTCCCCCGCGGGCCCGCCAGCCGACATTGCTTGGCTGATGGGACCCGGAGGAGACCAACTCTGTGGGACCTAACCGGTCATAGGGAGGTATGCAGTAGGATGCGATCCCGAAGGTAATGACATCACTGCTATTGGTATGCTATTGATGATTAGTATTGATTATTAAATACAGATTGATGATTAGCTAATAGGACTGATGATGTTACCTAGCCAGATAATGAAATGTCAGCAAGCAAACAAACAACCTCAGAAAGTACCAAGGAGTCCACACGTATTCATCAGCAAAGTTGTTAATAAAAGAGATTGCCTAGTTTCAGCTAAAGGCTCAAAGTCAAGCCAAACTTTCCCTGGAAAACTTATTTATCTAGATCTACAGTAAATCCCTAAATCTCATAAGAAGTATTACTACTTTGTCTTAGACTTTTTTTTTCATCAGGTTTGTAAGTAGATAATTCATTTTTCTTTCACAGATGGGGAATTAAGATTGAGGCATTCTAAAAGGTAATAACTCAAACATCTCACTCCAGTCATATGGATTGTCAGTTTTGATTTCTCCCACACATGAGTATTTTTTCAAAAAAAACCCTCAATATTCCAACTTGTTTGTGAACAGTTTTGCAAATAGAAAGAAAGAAAGAAAGAAAGAAAGAAAGAAAGAAAGAAAGAAAGAAAGAAAGAAAGAAAGAAAGAGAGGGGAGAGAGAGAGAGACAGAGAGAGAGAGAAAGAAAGAAAGAAAGAGAAAGAAGGAAGAGAGAAAGAAATAAAGAAAGAAATCAGAAAGAAAAAAGAAAGAAAGAAAGAAAGAAGAAAGAAAGAAAGAAAGAAAGAAAGAAAGAAAGAAAGAAAGAAAGAAAGAAAGAAAGAAAGAAAGAAAGAAAGAAAGAAAGAAAGAAAGAAAGAAAGAAAGAAGGGAGGGAGGGAGGGAGAGAGAAAGGGAGGAAGGGAAGAAGGGAGGAAAGAAGAAAGGGAGGAAGGTCTTATAATAAGAAATAAGAATAAGAAAGAAAGAAAGAAAGAAAGAAAGAAAGAAAGAAAGAAAGAAAGAAAGAAAGAAAGAAAGAAAGAAAGAAAGAAGAAAGAAAGGAGGGAGGGAGGGAGGGAGGGAGGGAGGGAGAGAGAAAGGGAGAGAGAAAGGGAGGAAGGGAAGAAGGGAGGAAAGAAGAAAGGGAGGAAGGTCTTATTTGATGCTATCAAGCATATGAAAAGTCAACAACATGCTTGGCTTGTTCTACAGCACAGATGTCAAATTCTATTCTCTCATGATGCATAATCATAAAAACGTAAGATGAGTCCTGCTGGGATCAGACCAGTGGCTCATATAATCAATACCCCAACTCTAACTCATTAGAAAGCTTCCAAAGACTAGCAATCTTATTTTTCTACTGATGTCCTTTATTAGCATATTTGAGATATGGTAGATTCCAGAATTAATGAACAGTCAGAAAGATAAGTAACTAAACCGAATGAATAAATACATGAGTCAGTACATGAAATATATGTGCTCAGACCCTGATTTGAACAGAACTCTAGTCAATCATGTTAGGTCTCTGACCATAACTAATATTGGATAGAACAATATATGTCTAGCTTTTAACAGCTATAAGTCTGTTTAGCTTAGGTGTTGCAGACTGCCACAAGAGGGAGCTAGAGTTCACAGCTTATTTCTATGGGAGTCCCTCTCTGTTTGTCTTTGGTCTCTGCTACTCAGTGTGTGTTCTCTGCTACTCATTAGAGCAAGGCCTAGAGTATGTATGCTCTGCATTTCTCTCTGTGTTGTAGTTATGTATTATAGCTAAAATGTATTTGTACTGGATAATACTTGGATTGTTACTATGACTATTAAGTGTATGACTTTGGACTGTTTATAGGAAAATGCTATTTCTTAAAGTAAACTTTAATTCAAGTTAGTGTAGCTGTGTGTGACTGAGTACTTATTCACAACTGATCTCAATCTAAACGTTTCTGTATGCACAACCTTGGTAACACAAGGAATACTCTGCTAATACATTAACACTGGTTATTGGGCCCAGAGAGATATTGAGAGTTAGTGTGAATATTCAGTTTCATACTCAGACAGCTAACTTGTGGTTTACTGTTAAATTAACAATGGCACAAGAACAGTCAACTAGCTTATCCCTGATAACCAGGTTAGATGGAACTAACTATGTTTCCTGGTCTATGAAGTGCAGCTTACTTTTGCGTAAAGAAGGATTATGGACTGTGGTTAATAATCCACCTGATATAACAACTTGGGATCCAACAAATGATGAAGATAAGAAGAAAATAGCTGCCTTTAACCGGGATAATGAAAAGGCTCTTAGTATTATTGGACTGACACTGAGTGATCGGCAACTGGTCCATATTCATGGTGAAGATTCTGCTGCCAAGTGTTGGAATACCTTAAAGAGACTTTATGTTCGAGATAGTGTTGGTGCGCACATACACCTTACACGTAAACTGTTCAGAGCACGTTTGTTAAAAGGTGGTGACATGTTAGCTCATTTGGAGTTTATGAAGGGAACATTACAAGAGCTACATGAAAAAGAACTGATTTTCTCAGAGTTGCATCAAGTGTATATTATTCTTTCTTCTTTGGATGACTCTTATGATGATTATGTGTCTTCACTGGAAGTTTTGACCAGAGATGAACTGACATTGACTGGCATAATAGGAAGACTGTTAGAAGAGTCTAGAAGAAGGCAAGATAGAAAACAACTGAGAGAGAAACCACCACAGGAAGAACAATGGTCTTCAACTGCCTATATTGTTAGGAAATGTTATTCTTGTGGGGCTAAAGGTCATATAGCCAGATTCTGTAAAAAGGGTAAAAAGCAGAATGCTAGTAATATGCAGAGAGCTTATAATGATGTTAGTGTAGCTATATCAAGTACAAATAAAACTGTAAGCCATGATATCTGGATAATAGACAGTGGAGCATCTCAGTGTATAACTAAAAGTAAAGAGAGATTTGTTAATATGACTAAAAGTAACCAGCATGTATCATTAGCAAATGGCTGGAAATTGAGAGTATCTGGAGAAGGTAATGCATATTGTTCATGTATTAATGAAAGTTTACCAATGTTATATGTACCTAACCTTAAAAATAACTTACTATCTGTGAGAGAATTGGTAAAAGCAGGGTTTGTGGTAACTTTTCAGGGAGATAAATGTTTAATTGAAAAACAAGGTAAAAGAGTTACTGCAAGATTGCATGATGGCTTATACATTATCCATGATAGTCCATTAAATAAGGCTAATTCAGTTTATGAAAATAGAAAGCCTCATGACGAATGTGTTCATTTGCTCCATAGACGTATGGGACATTTAAATTTCAAAATTTTAAGGAAAACTGTTGAGTTATCTAATGGTATAAAATTAAAACCTTGTGCAAGATATTTAAATTGTAATGCTTGCAATCAGGAAAAGAGCAAGGTAATTCCTGCAAACAGGTTAAATGGATTTAAAACCAAGGAACCATTAGAGGTTGTATTTGCTGATCTCATTGGCCCTAAGAAACCCAGTTTAGGTGGAGCCTGTTATATATTGAGCATAGTTGATCATTTTTCTAGATATGGTTTCTGTTATCTGATGAAAACAAAAACAGAAACATATCAGCATTTTGTAAACTGGTTAAGGTTTGTTGAACGAAAAATGAATAAGAAACTGGTTAGTTTATTAACAGATAATGGTACTGAGTTTACCAATAAGAGATTTGAAGATATGCTAAAGAGAGCTGGTATTGAACATAAGCGTTCTGCTCCTTTTCGGCCGCAACATAATGCGCATATTGAAAGAAGAGGTCAGACATTACAGGCTATGTCTCGAACCATGATTTCAGATTCTGGTTTACCAGAAAGACTCTGGGGTGAAGCTATAATGTGTGCTAACCATGTTTTGAACAATGTAGTGAATGCAACAACTGGTGAATTGCCATTTACTCGTTGGTTTGGTAGGAAACCAAATCTTAGTTATTTGCATACATTTGGTGCACCAGCATGGGTGCATATTCCCACACAAGTAAGGCGAAAGGGACAACATAGAGCACGGAAATTATGTTTTGTAGGGTATGAATCTAATCATAGATCATTTAGATTCTGGGAGCCAGGTACTACTAGAGTATATTGTAGTGCAAGTGCTAAATTCCTTGAGCATGTTGGATGGAGTAAACTGGAACAGGAATACAAGGAACAAGATAGTATTGTTGTTGAGGATCCATTGTTTCCTGATGATTCTGATAAGAATAGTACTGATGATAGGATAGTGAAAGAATCCTCAATAGAGGAACCATCTATGGATGATGTAGAAGATACTTCGATAGGGGAGGAAAAGGAAGAGGAAATTCCAACAACTTGTACTAAATTGCCTAGGAGGTCAACTAGGGAGAGACGTCCACCTGATAGATATCAGGCAAGTATTGTATGCCAGATTAATGTGGAACCGTCTAATTATAATGAACTTAAGCTGTATCCAACAAAGGAACAGGTAGCTTGGCAGGAAGCTATGAATAAGGAATTAAAATCTTTAAAGGATCTTGAGGTATATGAAGATGTAAAGTTACCACCAGGTGAGCGTGCAATAGGTTGCAGATGGGTGTATAAATTAAAGACTGGTGTGGATGGCACTGTTACCCATAAAGCAAGATTAGTTGCTCAGGGATTTGCTCAATCAGATAAGGATTATGATGAGGTATTTGCACCTAGTCTGAGAGCAAATACATTGAGAGGAGCATTAGTTTGGGCAGCTAAAAATAAATGCATAATTAATCATGTAGATGTCGAAACTGCATATCTACATGCACCTTTACAACATACCATTTATATGAGAAAGCCATTAGGTTTAAAAGATGATGGAAAAAATGATTATTGGAAATTAAAGAAAAGTCTTTATGGTTTAAAGCAATCAGGTTATGAATGGAATAAATGCATTGTAAAAGAATTAGTTTCCATGGATTTTAAAGCTGGTATAGCTGATCCTTGTTTATTTAGGAGAGAGAAAGATGGTTTGATTTCTCTGTTGCTATTATTTACAGATGATATAGCGATTATAACAAAGACTGAACAAGAAGCAAATGATATTGTTTCTGAATTACAAAGAAAGTTCAAGATTAGAAATTTAGGAGAAATTAAACATTATTTGGGTCTTGATATAATGAAGACAAATAGAGGATTCAAAATTTCGCAAGCTAAGAAGATTAGCCAATTGTTAAAAAGATATAACCTGGAGAATTGTAAAACTGCTAAGACACCAATGGATCAGGGATTTACAAATAGTGATACTAAATGTCCTGTGTTTGATAAGGAGATATATCAGTCTCTAATTGGTAGTCTCTCATATTTGAGTAATTGGTCTAGGCCAGATATATCTTACAGCGTAAATCAACTGGCTAGATATAATGCTGAACCAAATGAAAGGCATTGGCAAGCAGCTAAACGAATACTTAGATATCTAAAGCACACAATACATTATTCTTTATATTTAGAACCGAGAAATGAATTAGTGTTATCTGCATATGCTGATGCAAGTTTTGCTACTGATGCAATGACTCGCAAATCAACATCAGGTATAGTGGTAATGTTGGGTAATGCTTTAATAGGGTGGAAATCTATTAGGCAACAACATATTAGTTTATCCACTATGGAAGCAGAATTCTCGAGTTTATCATTAATGTGTACAGAATTGGTATATTATAAACAATTGTTAAAGGATATAGGAATTACTGTACAGGAGCCATTTATTGTGTATGAAGACAATCAATCTGCCATTAGTATGGCTAATAGTTTAGCTGTGAAAACAAGGTCGAAACATACTGATTTGAGATATCTGAATGTTAGACAATGTGTTCAAAATAAAATGGTTAAGTTGGAATACTGCATGACTGAACAGAATATTGCAGATCATTTCACTAAAGCGCAAGGTGCAATTAAACACAAAGAGTGTTGTGAAAACTATGGTTTAAAGATGTAAGGTATTATATATTGATCTACCCAAAGGGGAGAATGTTAGGTCTCTGACCATAACTAATATTGGATAGAACAATATATGTCTAGCTTTTAACAGCTATAAGTCTGTTTAGCTTAGGTGTTGCAGACTGCCACAAGAGGGAGCTAGAGTTCACAGCTTATTTCTATGGGAGTCCCTCTCTGTTTGTCTTTGGTCTCTGCTACTCAGTGTGTGTTCTCTGCTACTCATTAGAGCAAGGCCTAGAGTATGTATGCTCTGCATTTCTCTCTGTGTTGTAGTTATGTATTATAGCTAAAATGTATTTGTACTGGATAATACTTGGATTGTTACTATGACTATTAAGTGTATGACTTTGGACTGTTTATAGGAAAATGCTATTTCTTAAAGTAAACTTTAATTCAAGTTAGTGTAGCTGTGTGTGACTGAGTACTTATTCACAACTGATCTCAATCTAAACGTTTCTGTATGCACAACCTTGGTAACACAAGGAATACTCTGCTAATACATTAACAAATCAGTAGTAGATTCTCAGTTTATATATAGATACAAAAATTCTTGCACAATCTCTGAACATAGACTGATGGTTAGATAATTCATGGCATATCATAATTTATGTCATCATGTAATTCTGCCCCAATAATACCCTTCTTGCAAATGTTGAATTTTCTCCCACTTTTTTCCTGGCAATAAAAAACATGACACTGATTCATGGAACCTGCTATTCTTGTGAGGGGGAAAAAATGAGGTAAGATTTTCCAGATAACTGTCTGAAAGAAGACCTAAAGGAATACTTAGCTACTGAATGTGCTTATACTTTACTTACACAAACACGCATGTAGAATTGGAGAAGCAGGAACATTTAATAATGTTGGCTGCCTCCTTTTCAGGAGTGAAATCCAGCAGGTTCTGGAGAACCAGTAGCGGAAATTTTGAGTAGGTCAGAGAACCGGTGGCGGAAATTTTGAGTAGTTCGGAGAACTGGTAAATACCACCTCTGCCTGGCCCCAGACTGGGGTGAGAATGGAGATTTTGCAATATCCTTCCCCCAGGAGTGGGGAGGGAATGGGGATTTTGCAGCATCCTTCCCCTGCCATGCCCACCAAGCCACGCCCACCAAGCCACACCATGCCCACCAAGCTATGCCCACAGAACCAGTAGTAAAAAAAAATGGATTTTACCACTGCTCCTTTTGTTCTAGTGGCGTTAAAATCCTTGTTCAGCTTTGCTGCTGCTGTTTTCTTTCAATAACGTTCAATACATATAATGAGAAATAATTCCTCAAACATGGCATGAAGTGTTTCAGCAAGGAAGAATCTCTCATAGGCATCAACTTGAGTTTTCGGTTTTAAGTTGAGAGAGAGAAAGTAGTTGCATCCCAGGGACCTTTTCCGGTGTTGACTCTATATATCATGAATAGGGCTGTGTTTCCTATCCTTAACCTTTATCCACTTGCCACTTGGGAGTGGGTCTGCTGTAGGTCTCAGCAACAGGCAAGACAGACCATTTGGAAATACAAACATTTTGGAGATTGTTCATCATCATCATCATCATCATCATCATCATCATCATCATCATCATCATCATCATCATCATCACAACAACAACAATAACAACAACAGCAGCAGCAGCAGCAGCAGCAGCAACAACAACAGCAACAACAGAGTTGGAAGGGACCTTGGAAGTCTTCTAGTCCAACCCTGCTTAGGCAGGAAACCCTACACTACTTCAGACAAATGGTTATCCAACATCTTCTTAAAAACTTCCAGTGTTGGAGCATTCACAACTTCTGGAGGCAAGCTGTTCCACTGATTAATTGTTCTAACTGTTAGGAAATTTCTCCTTAGTTCTAAGTTGCTTCTCTCCTTGATTAGTTTCCACCCATTGCTTCTTGTTCTACCCTCAGGTCCTTTGGAGAATAATTTGACACCCTCTTCTTTGTGGCAACCCCTGAAATATTGGAACACTGCTATCATGTCTCCCCTAGTCTGGTGCACTTACGCACGCTGGTGCATAAGTGCACCAGCGTGCCTACCGTCCCTGTCCTAATGTTCTCTCTTATCAGTACCCATCTTATGTATATAAACAGTGTTATATCTATGTATATTACCAACATGTACTTGACAAAAATAAATAAATAAATAGTCCTTCTTTTCATTAAACTAGACATACCCAGTTCCTGCAACCATTCTTCATATGTTTTAGCCTCCAGTCCCCTAATCATCTTTGTTGCTCTTCTCTGCACTCTTTCTATTGTTGATTGATTGACAATTAATTGACAATTAAAAAGGGAAGAGTGAGTAGATTTTTTTAAAAAAATCTGTGTGCTGCAAGAAATATGCCTGGCAACAAGAACATTGGGGGGTTTTTTGTTTTTTTGTTTTGCTTTGGATTGAGATATCAATAGCAAACCTGATCCAAATAGACAAGACATCCCAGCAACATGGAACTTCTTGGTGGCTCACTTCACAATAATCAATGAGAACCTGGCCAAGAGTAAGAGGCTGATGGATTTTTGCAGATGGTGCCTAGCTCTGCAGTCCAATTGTTTCACAGTGGTCCACAAGAAGGAGGGCATTGAGCCCTCACATGTCTTCCATCCGCTCTGCATCCTTGAAGAATCAGTGCCTGCCAACTCTAGTTAAAAGGATCAGGGGCTCACTGATAGCAAACACCTATCTGTTAAGAGTCCAAGAATAGATTGCGGAACTACAACTAAATAGATCCCAAAACTTGCCTGGTATAAAGCCAGAACCAGAGGTGGGTTCCTGCCGGTTCGGACCGGTTCTCTAGAACCGGTAGTGGGAATTTTCCCCCGCTTGCCGAACCGGCAGCGATGGCCGGCTAGACATGTCCCCAAACCGGTCCTCCGGCTTGAAATCCGTCCACCGGAGCCAAATGTACACGAAGATAACCCTCTGCACATACGCAAAGCCTCCTGCACATGCGCAGACCAGTTTAACCCGGGAGCGATGGCAAACGCGCACTTCTGCCACGACCCCGAAACCGGTAGGGAAGGTAAGTAGAACCCACCCCTGGCCAGAACTATTGTTGGTTGGAGAGCACAGGCATATCTTTGGTGCATCACTGTAAAAACAAAGCAAAACACTTCAAGGCTGCTGAAATCTCATATTGCATTCTGAGCCAGGGAAAGGCTTCTCAGGCAATGGGGCTTAGATTAGTAGCAAAGCTGGAAAAAACAGATAGGAACACATTTCATGAATGAAAGTGAATATACCTGTCGCAGGATAATGTTGCAGGATCCAATCTGGCTAAGTCACTGGGGCCAGAGGTTTTGTTTTCTGAACTCGTGCTGGAGCCCATTTTCAGGGAACTTCTCTCTAACACACATAAAAAAGCTGCTAGAGAAAAGTTCCCTGAAGATGAGCTCCAGCATGAGTCCAAAAGTTTGGAAGACAAAACCTCTGGTCCCAGTGACTGACCCAAATTGGATCCTGCCATACATTTCAGTGGCTTTTAGTTGCCACTAGTTCTAAGAAACCAATGAATGATAAATAAATGAAGACCTTAATCTATATATATAAAAGCCAAATACCACTCACTCATCATGAAATCTCCAGAACTGTAAAGCCTACAAACTTGAAACTTGGCACGTATGTTCCTCTTGGCTTCTAGGTGCTTGTTAAGAAAGGATTTTTCGAAATGACCATCAGTATTTCTTACACAGTATTATATTAACACGCTCTGATGCTAAGGAGTTAGACGTTCTACTCCCCCTTCCCACCTGAAAAGAACTCTGTTCCAACTGCCAGTTGCCTTATATTAACACGCTACCCCTTCGCTAAACTGGGTGTGGGCGTGGCCAGTGCATGACTCATCCGGCCTGAGGGCTGGGAGTTTATGCATTCTTTTTCTTTTTAAATAAACTTTTATTGATTTTTTAAAACATTAAATACAAAACATACATATACCTTTACGTTTTTCATTCCCGTGACATCGGTTTAAAGTCAGTCTACATGCATATTATTCTATATAATTCTATATATAATATTTACATTTACATTCATTCAGAGATTTTCTTATTCTTTCTTATTTCTAACCAGTTATAAAATTTATCCCACACTGCGTAAAATTCTTTCTCTTCTCGATTTTGCAATTCTAATGTTAATTTTGACATTTCTGCACAATCCATTATTTTTTTTAGTATCATATTCTCTGTTGGGGATTTTTCATCTCATGTTTGGGCATAAGCTATTCTGGCAGCAGTTAGGACATGTATTATCAAATATTGGTTTTCTTTCGTCTGTTGCCCTCTAATAGTAATATTATTATTTAATAATAATTAAATGCTCTTTAATTAACGCAATTAAATGACTTTAAAGATGTATTTGTTCACTTGCTTGCGCTCATGAACCTGCTGTTCTGCATCGAACCATTGCCCCTTGGGTAATCTTGGGCTCACTCACCATAAAACATTTTGGCTGTTGGATCTGGTTTTCTCATAGAGTAAGATAAATAGGATACCCAAAAATATGCGTGGGAGGTATATCAAAGAGAAAGACTTAGTGGAGCCACAGAGAACATATTGATGCCAAGGATTGTCAGGATGGCCTGGAATCAGATGAACAGAAAGATGAGCTATGGAATGCTTAGGAACACTGCAATTCAATAATGTTGAAATATAGAAGAGGTGAGCAGTATTAAATCAAGACAGCTGAATATGATTGATTTTTATTGAGGACTGTTAATAAGTCCTTTAAATATGTTTTTAAAAGAATATTTTTATTATTGTTACACTATACAATAGACTTTAATCAGGCACTGCAGCAATCACTTCAGCTCTCTGAGAGATGGCATGGTCTTAGAAAGATAAGATAAAATTTAATATTTTAATTAATTGAGTTTTATACAGTACTTTAAAGAGATTTTTGTTGTTGTTGTATGGGAGCTGTGCAGAGTTGGTTTGAAATATGCAATGAACACAGTCTCCCCACCCCCCCAAAAAATTGCTATTTCTAACTTGGTGTGCAGGATATTAATCATTTCATTTCACATTAATTTTCACCTTGTAGAAGGTATAAAACAACAATAGGAAATATGATTCCATGTAAGATAAGAAGTTGCACATACGAACATCTTCCTATGTTCTCAATAGTTCCCTTAATTCCTCTGACTTCCTTTCACCAGTCTATTAAGAACACATAAACAAACAAACAAACAAACAAACAAACAATTAAATTAAATAATAGATAGATGATAGATAGATAGATAGATAGATAGATAGATAGATAGATAGATAGATAGATAGATAGATAGATAGATAGATAGATAGGAAGCTGGCATGCATCTAACATCATATATGCTTTTAGCGATGCCTTTCATCCCCACAAAAGTCCCCCTGGGAGCATAGATATTGGTATCCAGGAAGTGCTCATTCGGCTTCTAACACACGCTTGCTTTTAGCATGAACATGCAGGTATTGCAGGACAATGGCTTGGAGACTATCCTCATCCCATATTTGCAAGATTCCAAAGAGTGTGTCAATCTCTGAAATAAGGTAATGTAGCAGAACGGCCTTTTAAAATGCTAATTTTAAACCATTATGAATAAATCCACCGCAGTGATTTATCATACAAGGAACATGAGGGAGGTGTGAATTAGGGGTGGGTTCCAATTTTTTTGACTGCTGCTCTGTGGGCATGGCTTAATTTTGTGGGCATGGCTTAATTTTGTGGGAGTGGCTTGATGGTCATGTGACCGAGTGGGAGTGGCTTGATGGTCATGTGACTGGGTGGGAGTGGTTTGGCAGTCATGTGACTGGGTAGGAGTGCCTTTGAGGTCATTTGACTGGGTGGGGTGGCTTGGTGATCATGTGACTGGGTGGGCATGACCAACTTGACGTCACTCACGTCAAGGGTTAGGGTTAGGGTCAGGGTCAGGGTGCCTGACCTCTCCTCGCCTCAAAGGCCTCAATAAGATACAATTTCCCTATCTATTTACTACTACTGAACATCCAAGATATATTATTTAATCCTATGTATATATGCCATATGTGTACATACATATTAACAGGCACACAAAAATATACATTATCTACTATATATACTGTATCTGTATGTGTATGTACACATACACACACACACACACACACACACACACACACACACACACACACACACACACACACACCTTCTAAAACTATACACATTCAACCTCACTTACTGCATTTGGAAAAACACACCCAGAATCCACTTTCTGCCACACATTTAACCATAACTTCTGTACATTAGAATATTACACATGCCTTCAGATGTACTTCCCTAGTTTGCACATGACTGTTAGAGTCAGGAGATGTCATGGATTGAGTAAAATGTGGTGAAACTCACTTAACAACGCTCTTGCTTAACAACCAAAATTTTGGGCTCAATTGTGGTAATAAGTCAAGGAGACTATCTCTGCCTTCCTCTGCATGGCAGCCTTGTCCTAGCAAATTCCTCCTTTCTGGCAATTTTCCTCTCTGTTAGAGGCACCAAAATAATCCAGACAATGTAAGGTTTCCTGCTGCAGCAGGGGGTTGGATTAGATGACCTCCGAGATGTCTTCCAGCCCTAAATTGCTGTACTGTATCAAAGTGTCTTCTGAAGCCATGTCTAGTGCCAGGGTTTGTGATGCTTCCTTCCTCTTCTCTCTCTCTCTTCTCTTCTCTCCCTTCCTTCCTTCCTTCCTCTTTCTTTCTTTCTTTCTTTCTTTCTTTCTTTCTTTTTCTTTCTTTCTCTGTCTTTCTCTCTTTGTCTCTGTGTCTCTCTCTCTCTCTCTCTCTCTCTCTCTCTCTCCCTCCCTCCCTCCCTCTCCCCCTCTCCCCCTCTCCCTCCCTCCCTCCCTCCCTCCCTCCCTCCCTCTCTCTCTCTCTCTCTCTCTCTCTCTCTCTCTCTGTCTCTGTCTCTGTCTCTGTCTCTGTCTCTCTCTCTCTCTCTCTCTCTCTCTCTCTCTCTCTCTCTCTCTCTCTCTCTCTCTCTCTCTCTCTCTCTCTCTCTCACACACACACACACACACACACACACACACACACACACACACACACCTGGTCTGGGCACAAAGTATCTGTTGTTACAGAAGTTTTCATTTCTCTCTATAATACACCTGATACTAATCAATTCAATACCCTATCTCTCAACTACGTAAAGCCTAAGGGAAGGGAAGAAGGGGACTAACTTTTAAAAAGTTTACTTGGCAGTAAGGCTTCTCTCTTTCAGTGGGATTTACTCCTAATAGATACACATGATTGCAGGCAGACAGCTAGCTCTGTTAATAGGCTGTAAGTAAAATTTCTACATTAACAAAATGTATATCTAAACAACAGAATATAGGAAAATGGGAAGAAGGCAAGGACAGAAAATGGTGCATGGCTGCAAAACTAGAGAAGGGCATTTTTCAGCTGCTTTCTGGGACCGAAAAGTTGAGGGGACCCAAGCAGGGGTGGGTTCTAACTTACCTTGCTGCCGGTTCGCTTCCTCAAGATGGTGACCACATGCACAGTGCCAGAAACTCGGCTTCTGCACATGCTCAGAAGAAAAATAAAATATAAAATTAAATTTAAAAAAATTAAATTTAAAAAAAAAATTAAAAAAAGAAAGCCAAAAACAAGATGGAGACCACATGCACAGTGCCGGAAACTCAGCTTCTGCACATGCTCAGAAGAAAATAAAATTAAATTAAAAAAAATAAAATTTAAAAAAATAAAGAAAGAAAGAAATCCGAAAACAAGTTGGCGACCGCATGCACACTGCCAGAAACTCGGCTTCTGCACATGCTCAGAAGAAAAAAAAATTCGGCTTCCGGTTCCGGCTCCGACGGCGTCGCTGGCGCTCTTTGTAGGGTGCACCTCCGATCTTCTGTAAAAGCCGCCAGAACAGCTGTCTGGCGGCTTGAAAATCTCTCCCCGGGCGAAGGGGAGAGATGAGAGCGAGACAGGTGGGGTAGAGCCCTCCTAGTGCCCTAAAAACCAACTTAGGGCGCGTAGGGTAAGGGCTCCCCAGGTAGCCTGTCAGCTGCTCCGGAAGATTGGAAGCTTCCGCTTTTAAAGCGGAACAAGATGCCGCGACCACCGCTGCTGCTTTAAAGGAGGTATAATTATTTTAAAAATACAGAGAGCAGCCAGAAGAAGACAGGAGTCCTGGAGGTAATAGTTTGTACTTTAACTCCATTCCTGGGTCTTTAAGATGGAAGAAACAAAGTAACTTAATAAGGAGTGGCAACAAGATGGCGATTGGCAACTGTGGTGTAAAAGAGAAAGTTATTTTTGCTTTGTTACCAGCCCTTTCCTCTGGAAACCTTTGATTTGAAGGATGATTTTTTTCCCCTTTTTTTTTCTCTTCTTTGGAATTAAGTTATAGTTTTATAGAAGGAAAAATTTAAATGGCTCTGGACTTTGAAAAGAATTTTCTTTTTTAAGTAAAAATCTGGGTTTCCTCTTCCTCTCTTCTTTGTCTTTTTTTTTGAAAATATTGAAATGGCTTCTAAACTTGAAAAGACTGTAGTGAATAAAAGAACTGAGTGCTCCTTTGATCATATTTTAAAGAAACAACCTATGCCTGATTCTTTAACACCTGAGACATTTTTTAATACCCTGAAACTTCTGAAAAATGAGTTAATTTTAGAATTCAATTCAAAACTTGCTGAGATAGAAAAAAAGATGCAGGCTGCTATGGAGAAGATGAATCTACAATTGAGAGCGGATGTGGTGAAAGTTTGCAAAGGATTAGCAGTGAATATGGAAGTTTTGGAGAAGGATTTGGAAAAAAATAAGCAAAACATAACAATTTCAGAAGAATATATAACCAAGGTTCAAAATGATATATTAAAACTGGAAAAAGAAGCGATGATCTCTCAATTTCAAGAGATGAAATTTGCTATAAGAGTCAGGGGCTTGAAAGAAAAAAAATTTGAAAATCTGAAAGAAAGAATGACAGAGGCACTGGAGCAGGTGTCTGGATTGTCTAAAGATGAATTGGCTACAAAAATCGATAAAGTATACAGAATCAATTCTTGGTATGCAAAACAAAACCACTTGCCAAGGGATATTGTAATATACTTCACTACCAGAGCTTTGCGAAACAGAATCATACAGGCGACTTATAATAAAAATCTTCAGGCAAATGGTCAAGAAATAAAGATATGGAAAGAAATCCCTGCCAAGATGCTTAAAGATAGAAGAGAATATTCGTTTTTGGTTCAGGAATTAAAAATACAAAATTTACAATATAAATGGAATGTACCAACAGGAGTAACTGTAAAATTCTTGGGAAAAAGATATGGACTAAATACAATAAAGAAAGCTACAGAATTCTACATCAATGTTTTAAAGGCTGATATTTCTAAAATTCCAGTGGAAAAAGGCATGGAAATAAGGGAGGAGGAGAAGGGAAATCCGGATATATGTGATCAAGAGGAAATTTCGATGATTCCAAAAGAGTGGCAGAGCCAGACAGATGTTTACGTGGATAAGGAGACGGAGGAATGGGATCAGATGACAGCTGAAGCGACAGATTGGAAATGGCCAAAGGACAGATGGTGTTGAAACTTATGGGATGGTTGGAAAGATGAACAAGATTGTAATCATTTTTTTTCTTTTTCTTTTTTATATATGTTGTATTAATATTGTCTATTATTGGTATTATATTTTATTTCCAGATTGTTTTTTAGATATATATTATATATTTTGGAGTTATAAATTTGATATAGAGTATTTCGTTATCAATAATTTGGGGATCTGAAATATTAATATTGTTTATTGATGGTATTTTCATATCAAATATTTTGAAGTTATAAATTGGATATAGTGTAATATTTTGGTATCATTATTTTGAGGATATAGGGATTAAGTTTTAAAAATTTAGAGGTATAAAGAGTTGGTTTTTATTTTTTTTATTATTATTATTATATATTTTGGTTACTATTTTTAGTATAGTAGATAATATATACTCTGAGGCGATACCTTAAGGTATAGGATTATTGTTATGAAGGTGTATTTTATGGTTTGAGGTTCAGAGGAAATGTTATATATATAACATTATGTTATTAATAAGTGGGTGGATTTTAATTAAGTTTAAGGGTGTTGAAATATAAGGGGTTAGCCAATTATTATTGATTGATATATATATATATAAATAAAATATTGGGAAGTTAATACTTTGGTATATTGTAAAATTATGCTATTAATAATGTTTGAGTTATGACTAAGTTTAGTGTATGAGGTTCATCTTTGTTTCCTTTTTATTTGTTATTTTGCTTATTTTTGTTCTTCACTTGTTTACTTTCTCTTTAATTTTTAACATTTTGAATAGTTTTAATCTGGAGTTAAAGATGCCGATAAAATGAGGGATCTAAGAAGTTATTTTAATTTAATTTAAATTTATGTTATTGAATACTATGCCCTGTACTTTTTCTGGGAAGTCCGGGGGGGGGGGAGGGAGTGGGTTGTGGGTAGGGGGGGATGGGGGGGAGAAAATTGATAAAAATGCTTGTACTTTGTACTAATAAAACTTTTTGAATAAAGAAAAAAGAAAAAAAATTCAAAAAAATTCAAAAAAAATATTTTAAAAATTCAAAAAAAAGATGGCGGCACCCATGAACCGGCACCGACCGACCCGGTTTGGTGACATCATCATGATATCATCGTGACATCATCAGCAGGCCGCTACTGGTTCAGGCGAACCGGTCTGAACCGGGAGGAACCCACCTCTGGTGTGAATATATAATTTCCACCACCTTTTGTAGGTTGTTTTTTTTTTACAATTTAAACACAATAAAATACAATAATAATGCAGATTCAGACTGTGGCTCAGGAGCTGTGCTTACCTAAGGCTGTGTAAGGATTTCATGATATTAGTATTATTAACATTAATTTCTATACCAGTTCTTCATAAAGCAGCCAGGAGAAGCGTATAAAATAATTAGAATGAAAGCCCTCAAAGCTCACAATTTAACCTTGGAGGAATATGGATAGCTTTCAATTGCATAACATTTTGATTCTCAAAGCAGGCCATTTTACTTTTGGCATACACTGTTGTGAGCAGTCAACAATTGGTGCAATTCCCAAGTGAGCTCTTTTCTGGAACAGGCTGTTGGAGATCAGGAGAGTGGAGGAGGGCCGAGATATGAAATGGATTGAGTACAAGCCAGAATTTAATAGCAATAGCACTTAGACTTATATACCACTTTACAGTGTTTTACAGCCCTCTCTAAGCGGTTTACAGAGTCAGCATATTGCCCCCAACCATCTGGGTCCTCATTTTATCAACCTCAGAAGGATGGAAGGCTGAGTCAACCTTGAGCCTAGTGAGACCTGAACTGCCAAATTGCAGGCAGCCGGCAGGCAGCAGAAGTAGCCTGCAGTACTGCACTCTAACCACTGCACCATCGTGGCTCATAAACTACTCTTTCCACCTTTCTGCTGGATTAGAATGTCCTGAACCCCGTTCAGCCAACAAAGCCTGAGCCTGTTGTTCTGAGGCAGCAAGGCAGCTCAACATCTTGGTGCTTTTTTCTAGGCTGGGCTGAGAAACACAAGTTGAGAAGTTGGGTGTGGCAGAGAAGTTCTCCTATTAGAAGTAGCCCATTTTAGGAAGAATGCACATGAATTTGCTTTCCACCAAGCCAAAGAGGAGAAGGGAAAATTAATTGCTTTCCTTGGAGTCAGAGTTTCCTATGGTTTCTGACCTGATACCACTGGCTTCAAAAAGCGCATTGGATTGGCAGGGTGTATTTAGCAGATATTTCATCATGTGGGAGACCTCACAGAATGAAAGGGGAAGTGGAGGAAGAGCGCACGGCCTTCCATCTGTTCAAGATTGTCATCCTCTCTGAGATCAGCAAATGACTGAAGCGCAAAGAGGTAAGACAAATATGCGCTACACATATTCAGGCATGTGCAAATGAGGATGGGCAGTTTTGCATCTTATGTGGATGTGGTTAGAAGATTGTGTTAGAAGAAAAGGGTGGAATATAAATTTGGCTGAGTAACTAAATACATTTTGGATCACATTCAGTATAGGACACCTTTTGTATTCCTTCTCATAGTCAAACCACCAAGCCTCCAGAGGAATATTCAATTGGGAAGTGGAGGGGAGGGGAGAGAAAGAAAAGAAAAGAAAAGAAAAGAAAAGAAAAGAAAAGAAAAGAAAAGAAAAGAAAAGAAAAGAAAAGAAAAGAAAAAAGGGAAGGGAAGCAATTTCCAATGACAGCACCAGGACTCAATTTACATTTTTATTCTCCTTTGCTTAACTTCTAGCTGTAACTAAGAAAGAAATCACATTTGTCCCCCTGCCTCTCTCCCTCTTGCCTTTCTTTTTCTAAAAAACAAAAACCCAGCACACACACACACACACACACACACACACACACACACACACACACACACACACAAACACACACACATACACATGGGCCATCTGGATTTCCATTTCTCGTCTTAAAAAGCTATGTGTGAGTTGTGGTTGCCAGAGAGATACACCTGGGAGTAGAGTGAAAGTAAGATAAGTGTCTTTCCATATGGCTAACTGATAAACGGTTCCGTCTACAGCATTCAACATTTAGGCTAAATCTAGTATTCTTAAAAAGTTAAGAGCAAGCAGTTTTAAGACGCAACTTGGCCAATGGTAATTTCATCCTGGTTTTATTTAGTCTTTCTAAATACATTTAGGAGCAAACATATGTTGATGATGGTCAAGAATATATTTAGAAATAGATCTATGGAGATCGGTGAGAAGTTTATGGAACCAAAGTGCAACTAGTTTAGAATGCTGTGGCACAGACAGTTGTGGATGCACCGTCCTTGTAACATCTTTGTGAGCTGCACTGGTTCCAATAGATTCAAGGTGTTGGTTATTATTGAGCCACGGTGGTGCAGTGCAGTACTGCAGGCTACTTCTGCTGACTGCCGGCTGACTGCAATTTGGCAGTTAAAATCTCACCAGGCTCAAGGTTGACTCAGCCTTCCATCAGAAGGAGGTGGGTAAAATGAGGACCCAAATTGTTGGGGGCAATATGCTGACTCTGTAAACCGCTTAGAGAGGGCTGTAAAGCACTGTAAAGCGGTATATAAGTCTAAGTGCTATTGCTATCTATCAATTGCTTCTGCTTGTTGCACCAGATCAAGCAGGATGTAACACACCAATTCGCTTCAGTTCCCTTTTGTAAAGGTATGTCAACTAATAGGGCATAGGTAATGTACCTTCTCCACATGGCCCCTGCCCTGTGGAGCACCATATTTCTGGAGATATAGATGACCCTGACCTTGTTTGCCAGGAAACCTAGCTCTCCCCCCAGTTGCTGAGGATGTAATCTTAGGTACGTCCAACCTGAGTAATTAAATGAGAAATGTTGTTCTTAGCAGGCCTTGCCACATTATACATTGCAGACATTTTTGATGGCTTTATTCTTTTAATAGTTCATTTAACTTTTGGTTTTGGATCTCTGTGTTGTAATGCACTGTTAGCCTCCCAGAGTTGTAAAAATGAGATGGGTGGCCAAATAAATGCGAGAAAAAGATTCCAAAACTATTTTAAATGGCATCCAGAATCCTTGCAAAGAATGTTTTGGGATAAGTCTAAAACATTCTGCCCTGTATTTGATCCCAGCATGAATTAAGAACGATCTTTTTCTGTATTTGAGATGCTAGCCAATTAAACATCTTTATCATTAAACAGTTCTATCATAAGATAGAAATTCTATTGGCAAAAAAACAAAAACAAAAAAGTGGGGTTTCTTTGCAAAATGATTTTTGGAAATAGTTGTCTTCCTTCCTAGGCCGAGAGAGAAGGATTGGCCCAAAGTAACTTAGCTGGTTTTGTGCTTAAGGTGGGGCTAGAACTCATGGTCTGCTGGTTTCTAACAAAACTTCCAGAGCAATTTTTCTTAACTTTTCAAAGACCATGTAACCTCAGACTGAATGGGAAATTGAGCTGGCCCACAACACCAGAGTCCAACAATATCTGGACTAAGATCTGTTAATGAAAGCAAAACAGTTAGCATAACACTCAGCCTATTATGGGAATTGACCTTGTTTGTCATGAGTATTTAAATTCCACTTTCCAAAAGGGGAGGGGGGGAATAGCCAGCCTTCAATATGTATTTTCTGTGAACTTTAATCACAAATATAGATATACAAAAGATCAAAAAAAGATGCACATTGCTTGGCTATTGAAACTGAATGGATCCAAACCTCATATAACAAAAACTGGCTCTTGAGATCAACTTACTCACTAACTGCCACTTGTTTCAAAACCCTGGAAACACAAAACATAGTTGAAGGGCAATTCCACAGAGCATCCTTAGAGCAATCCCAGGTAGAAATCCATCCAGCTTAAAAATAAATACAATGTGTAGATTTCCAGCCATGGGCTTGATATGATGCCACTCAAGTGTATCCTATTCAAATGACAGTTACCATGCTTGGTAAGATCCCTCGGCTTCTTTGCCTCTCTCACCTCCCAACCCATGTGCCAATCCAGGGATGAAATCCAGCAGGTTCTGACAGGTTCTGGAGAACCGGTAGCGGAAATTTTGAGTAGTTCGGAGAACCGGAAAATACCACCTCTTGCTGGCCGCAGAGTGGGGTGGGAATGGAGATTTTGCAATATTCTTCCCCCAGGAGTGGGGAGGGAATGAGGATTTTGAAATATCCTTCTCCTGCCATGCCCACAGAACCAGTAAAGGGGGAAATGTGAATTTCACCCCTGTCTTGCATGTCTGATTACCGTATTTTTCGGAGTATAAGATGCACCGGAGTATAAGACGCACCTTAGTTTTTGGGGAGGAAAATAGGGGAAAACAATCTGCCTACCAGGTATTCATCTGGCTAGCATCCTTAGTCTGGTCAGCTTCAGCACATTATTTTATCCCCTGGTTAGGACTTAAAAAAACCTTCTTTGGAGAGAGTAACAATGAAAGAGCCTGCAAGCCAGTAAGAGCTGGGAAGATCATTAGCACCTAGTTAGGGCTAGAAAAAAACTTATTCAGAGCAAGTAGAGCAATGAAAAAAAAACCTGCAAAGACTTAGGGCTGGAAAAACATTCTTTTGAGAGAGTAACAATGAAAGAGCCTGCAAGGTAAGAGCTGGGAAGATCTGTTAGCACCTAATTAGGGCTGGAAAAAAAAGCTACATTCAAAGTATAAGACGCACCCAAATTTTCAGCCACTTTTAGGGAGGAAAAAGGTGCGTCTTATACTCCGAAAAATACGGTATGCTTTACCCATTTCTTTTCTTATGTGAATGAGAGAGTTGTGTGTCTGAGATATTTAGGCATACTTTCTTGCTTTGGATTCCGGCCATCCCAAAGGTGCTTTTTCAAGAGGCATTTGGACTTTCTGGTTTTTCTTTGTGAAGACATTTTGCTTCTCATCCAGCTGAAGAAGCTTCCTGGCTGAGAAATGAAACATTTTCAAAGAAAAAAACCAGAAAGTCCAGTTGCCTCTTGAAAAAGCACCTTTGGGACAACCATAACCCGGATGACTGAGAATCTCCATAGAGATTCCAGCCATGTTTTGCTCCTAGTTGCTTTCGTAATGGACCACTCCTCTTTCCATCAAGATCATTCTCTCTACTCTCTACAAGCAGTGACCAGTGACCAGATGGGAGGGGAGATATCCTGAACACCCTAGCCAACAGGCGCAAAACATTGCCTACACCAGGGGTCGGCAACCTTAAACACTCAAAGAGCCATTTGGACCTGTTTCCCACAGAAAAGAAAACACCGGGAGCCACAAAACCCTTTTGACATCTAAAATGAAGATAACACTGAATATATTATTTTTTACCTTTATGCCATGTATAAAAAAACTATAGTGTGTTGCATTTATGAAATCAATGACCTGCTACAGAGAAAACACATTTTTATTTCTGCATGCAACAAAAACATTTTGAACTCCGGAAAAAAAGAGGGGTCGAAAAGCTCAATGAATCACGTGCCAGCGAGTGTCGCACATTGGCAGTTGTGATGCATATTTTGAGCGACAGGGAGCCGCAGCAGAGGGCTGAAAGAGCCACATGCAGCTCCAGAGCCGCAGGTTGCAGACCCCTGGCCTACACAGTAATGGAGCCCAGCATCCCTTATGCTTGCAGAGATTGGAAAGCGCTACTTTTGACTTAAAGCAAGAAAAGACGGGTGGAGATTGCCTTTGCAGAGGGCTGGGGGATGATGGCATGGGAAATGACATTGTGTGTTCTTGTCCTCCAGAATGAGCGAGCAGGCTGTTCTCAGGGAAGACATTTAAATAAACCTTTTAGTAATTTTTGTCAGCATTGCTTTCTCCACCAGCTCTCTCACTTTGGGACTGAAAGTATCAGAATTTTCCCTTCTCTACAATGTTCAGTTTTATATATTGCATTATATTAGAAGAATGCATCTCTGGCTCTATTCTAAATTTGATTTGTTAAATTATTTTTGGAGATGAATAAACAAGAGAGTTCAAGAAAATATACCACTTCTTATGCTCATAAACTACTTTCCATCTGGGAAAAATAATAACTGGGCAACAACAGAAGAAATAAACAGTTTCCAATAGACTGTCTAGAAAGTTAGGAAAAACAGATTCAAGAAAGAAGTGGGCATCAATTCACCAGCATCAGAAAGACAAGGAAGAAATATAACCAATCTTAAGTTTCATTTTCAATTCCAGATTTTACGTATTGACTTTTTTCTTTTTGGTTTTCCTTTAAAAAAAAAAGTTGGGCAGGGAAGGCAAAGGAGAATGTCTATCTTATTCCTTAATTCTTGCTTTATTTCTTACTTACTGTGGCCAAAAGATTCTTTTTTTTAGTCTGCCCAAAATGTAAGGCAAGCTGTTTATAAGTGAATTTTACCAGTGCCAGGCCAAATGAACATGAGAAAATTAAAGAAGGAGAAATTGTAAAGGAAAAGCCATGTGTTTAAATAGTTATAGAGACACAAGTAATATGTGAATTGAACCACCGATTGTAAAACTAGTCAACTGAAATTCCATTATCATATTGACTGAATCAAGTAACAAATGGGAAGTAATTTATAGGGAAGAATATGGCATCACTGCACATGCTACACAAGAGCAGTGAGGGATGTAGTGATCTACACAGTTCCCAACTGTGGATTCTTGATCTGCTGGCTCAGAATCCACTGAATTGAATTGGACTCCATCCACTGAATTCAGCCAGATGCCTCTGTAGGCTTACCAATATGATCTTAAGATCACAGATCTCTAGTATATTCTTAACTCAATGAACAATTACCAACAGAGTTCTACTTTGTAGTCAACTTTCCCAACCTGTGGTCCACAGACTCCTGAGGTCCCGCAAAGGATTGAAGAAATGTTATGATTTAAATCATGAGTTAAGTCTTAGGGGTCCATGGCCACAAAATATATTTAAAGGGTTAATGGTGAAAAAAAAGGTTGAAAACCCCCGACCTATACAGTTATTTTTTATGCTTCGGGATAATCTAAGCCCTTCAGAATATCACTCTCATTGTGCAGTGAATTCCTTAAGGTAACAAGCATTTTGTGAAGAACAAAAGACTACAGGAACATGCTTCTTTCAATCCACCTGCATTCATTAATCGCTCAATCTTGACCCTATAGCAGGGGTGGGTTCTAACTTACCTTGCCACCGGTTCGCTTCCTCCCGCGCTGCGTGGGCGCGCAAGCATTGCTGAAAAACAAAAAACAGCTTCTGCACGTGCACAGAAGCCAAAAACAAGATGGTGGTGCCTACGGCACTGCCATTAGAACCAGTTCGGAGGCATGGCCAACCGGCGATCGCTCCTGGTTCGGCGAGCGGGGGGAAATTCCCACTACCGGTTCTAAAGAATCGGTCCGAACTGGGAGCAACCCACCTCTGTCCTATAGCTTTTGTTTTACCACATACATTTTAAACAACACATTCCCAGGTCATTTAACTTAGTTTTATGTTCTTCTGACATAACCAACCATCATTTCCACATACAGCACCAAAGCAGGAAGAAGCCCACTCACATAAAGTATACAGCCATTTTCAACCTTTTGACAAACATTTATTCCCCATCATACACTCTAGAAGTATTTGCATGTTTTAAAATCCATTTAATATCAAGGTACATGTACTCTTTTACTTGCTCTAATTGTTTTTTTTTTAACCAATTACATATGGCTTGCTCCTTTTTTCTTGTGAAATACAAATACCTTGAACTTTGTTATATCTTCCAAATGCATCATAAAATGTAACATTTGCTGAAATTCGTTCAGGTTCTCCATTGACAATATGGGATCATCAACATACACAAGTACATGTCAGTCACATGGGGAACCTTTAAAGTAAGCATTCCTTACACCAGTGATGGCGAACCTATGGCACGGGTGCCGCAGGTGGCACGCGGAGCCATATCTGCCGGCACGCGAGCCGTTGCACTAGCTCAGCTCCAGCATGCATGGGTGCGCCAGCCAGCTGATTTTTGGCTGGCGTGGAGGCTCTCGGAGGGCATTTTAGGTTTCTGGAGGGCCTCCAGGGAGGCGTTTTCATCCTCCCCAGACTCCAGGGAAGCCTCTGGAGCCTGGGGAGGGCAAAAAACAGGCCTACCGGGCCCACCAGAAGTTGGGAAATGGGCCATTTCTGGCCTCTAGAGGGCCTCTACAGGGGCAGGGGAGGCCGTTTTCGCCCTCCCTAGGCATTGAATTATGGGTATGGGCACTCGCACGTGCATGATAGTGCGTGCGCACGCACTTTCGGCACTCGAGGGAAAAAAGGTTCGCCATCACTGCCTTACACATTTATCCATAAATACATTAAACAGCCAAGAAGACCTCACTGGTTATATTGTTGTATTCCCTGAACAAAGTTGTCTCAATCATGAACAATCAGATCAGTCATGCATTTAGATTTATATACTTTTCTTTGCTATGTGAACCCACAAATCAACTTATGCTTAAACCACATGTTTGAAAAAAAGCGAACTTTTATCCAAGGAAAAAATACTCACCAAATTGTATTTCCTGCTAATGGCAAGAACTGTACTAGTCACTTCTGGCCCATTTTGGCCAATATGCCACAAGTACATTAATGCTATACCATAAGTGTCAGGATCTCTATCTATGCTACAAGGCAACATATTGGTCCCAGCACCCCACTTCAATTCTGGGAGTTGAAGTCCACAAGTCTTAAGGTCTATAAAAAAATTACATATTCTGTACTGTCTCATTTCATGTCCAACCTCTGTTCATATTAACTATTGGTTTTCTTTCAGATCACATCTACAATTTCCCCAAAACCCATCCCTGATTTTCCCATTATCACTATATACGAAGTACTGACTGATGATCTCTACTTTCATACACGCACCCAACAATTTAAATGATCGTGTATGTTTCAGCAACTGCACTCTACAAGATCAGAACTCTTTTATGTAGCTCTATTAATTCGTCCCCAGTTTTACAGAGACGCAACGTCAATGTAATTTTCTTTCCTTCCATGTATTAATACTTCCTCTTTGCCAATTAATCTCTCTTATATTCCAATTTGTAGTCTTCCATATGCTATAGTTGTCACTAGAGGGATCCATAATTATTGATTTCCTTTGCCCATCGAAGTTTTGGTCAACTGAGGTTTTCATGTAATTTAGAGTAATTCAGTAATGTAGAGTAATTCAGTAATGTAGAGAAGATGTAGACCAGGGGTCCCCAAACTTGGCAACTTTAAGACTTGTGGACTTCAACTCCCAGAATTCTCCAGCCAGCTATGCTGGCAGGAGAATTCTGGGAGTTGAAGTCCACAAGTCTTAAAGTTGCCAAGTTTGAAGACCTCTAATGTAGACGATGTTACCAGCCTTAATACTACCCATGCCACTTAGAGCATTCTCTGCTAATTGGAATGTAAGCCATTCGAGATAATTTAGATCAGGAAAGAGACGCTACAAGAAGTTATACTTTATTGAGATAGGCTGTAGTCACATAATCTTGCAGGTCTGGCTGCATTTTCCCTTCCCTCTCTCTTATATTCTGTGGAGTAAATGTAGAGAATAAGGAAGGTGACCTTGATGGAAATATGCAGGAACTGTTACCTAAGCAAAAGGGGACAGAACATTTTTAAAGTTCAGAAAGATGAGATAACATTCAGAAGTGTCTCAAGCAGATGTCTCCCTATATCACAGAAGTTTAAGAAGGAGAAGGTACAGCACAATAACAGATTCTGTTCCTATAGCCAATTTCCATAAAAATAGTTATAGCCTTTCCTGAAGGCCTCTGTAGCCGGAGCTCTGTTATCGGCTACAGAGGCCTTCAGGGAAGCTTTGTTGGCTGCAGAAGAAATGGGCTGATGTGTGCGAGGCCTGGTTGCAACTATCTGAAGGTAAGTAGTAGGGCAGCTCCACTTCCGTTTCGTTTCCAAACTTCCGGTTGGCCTATTGGGCCATTTTTCGGCATCCCCAGTCTTCAGGAGGCTTTCCTGAAGCCTGGGGAGAGTGAAACGGCCTGAAAAGGCCAAAAATCAGCTGGCATAGGGCAACAATTCGCGTGCCCTCAGATATGGCTCCGCGTGCCACCTGTGGCACGTGTGACATAGGTTCGCCATCACTGTCCTATAGTAAAGACAATTCTGGTCAATGTTGGCATATTTTGGTCAATATTTCGCAAGCACATCCAAAATCCAGTTTTATCCCAAGCACATGCCACATGATTCCCTGCAAGTTCAGACCTCGGTCTTTCCTTTTCTGTACCTTCTATTTTTTCCCCCTACAGCTTCTTTTTTTCTTTGTATTCTTTTCTGTTTTTAATTTGTATTAGTTTTCATAGTTGTAATTTTTAATAAAATTACTATTAAAAAAAGATTTACACCCAAGCCTACACATTTAGAACTGCAAATCCCACTGTGTCCTTGCCTGCTATATTCCAACTGCCTCTGCTTCTTGCTAAACGATGGCCTGTCATTAATTGATTTCCAAGCCTGCAACAGCTGGCAAAAGCACTTTGGTAGTATTTTATCTTTATTCAACGAAAGAGTCTGATGGTTCAAAGTGTGTTCTGCATCAGGAACATCAACACTGAAGCCACATGAAAACCTGCTTTGGAAATCGATCGTTCTGTATTCTCAGAATGACCGGTGAGTTATACAACGGAGACATCTTACATTTCATGACTCAGGATCAGGAGCTTTCATATGATATGCCTCCTGGGCCAGCTACAGTTACAAGGGTTCTGTCTAGCCAACCAGACAGGGAAGTTTGCCCAGATGTCTCCCAATTGGTCTGCAATATGCCTGGGACAGGTGATCATGCAGTGATGGGAAAGAATACTCAGTGCCCCTCTTTTTCTGTACATTTAATTTTGTACACTATTTTCCTGTCTCTCTCAATGTTGATCACATCAGTGTGACATTAAGTTTATAAACACACTCTCTCTGTCTCTTGTCTCTCTCTGTCTCTCTGTCTCTCTGTCTCTCTGTCTGTCTGTCTGTCTGTCTGTCTGTCTCTCTCTCTCTCTCTCTCTCTCTCTCTCTGTCTCTCTCCTCCTTTCTGATCTGTTTGACAGACAGAGCGACCAAAAATTGCTTCTCATTTCCTTGCCTCAAGAAATCTACCTTTTTGATCAAGGGTTTTCTTTTCCTCCTTCAGATGATTCAGTCCAATCTGTACATATTTACACATAGAAGAATCTCTGCTCTGATCAGTAGTATCCTATTAATTCCATTCAGCTTGTAATGAGATGTATGTCATGGCCTATTCAGTGTTAAAGAACTCTGACACGTTTGATTGATTTTCATTTATTTCTAAGAAGAGACAAAGAGCGAACAAATTGCAGTTCCCTGCATGTACCTTTAAGCCAACAGCGATGAGACTCTGGGCCAGGATACATGGAATTCCAGTTCTATAACTGAATAATTCGCTGACTAATGTCTATCTCTGCTCGAAGGTTCCCAGAATGTACTGGAAAACCTCCGATTTGATACCTCTGGGACTCCCCTCCTATTAATGCAATTTACTGAAACACTAACAAGGCAAAATATGTTGCAGGAAGATATAACTCATTTTCCCAGGACATCTCAAATGGCTATAGAAAGCTATAGTATTGATTGTTCATTAAGCCTACAAATGAAAAAGTTGTGGGTACCGTCCATACATTTTTTTAAATCCCTCCACTTTGTGAAACCAAGACTCATTCACGCTGATCTTTTTTTGCAGTGCTCCAGCAGTCATATCCAAGGTTTTCTTAAAGGACATACTTTGCAAAAGGGCACTGTTACAGAGTAATTCAGTATAATTGATTGGACATTTAGCCATGTAGGTACTTTGAAAGAACCAATCAAATCCCTACTTTTTTGAATTAGCCATGTCATTGTTACAGATTTGTTAGTTTGGTTGTTTTATGAATTCTTTAAAAATAAAAAAATACCGATGCAGAAATCACTGAAAATTATTTTAAATGTATTTATTGAACTTGGCAAACAATTCCTGGCTCTTTCTGCTTTCAGAAAGCAGAACATTCAACCTAGTGGTGGGTTGCAGCCGATTCGGACCGGTTCGCCCAAACCGGTGGCAGAAATTTGTACCCGCTCGCCGAACTGGCAGCAATGGCCGGCTGTCCACGCCCCTGAACTGCTTCTCAGGTCGCCGTGGCTGGCAAAGTGGCCCTACTCAGTAGCGCTGATCATTAGGACTACAAATCAGTCTATTGGTTGTATTTTTTCTGAAAAAGTTTACTGCTCAAATTTAATGTCACCAGGCCAACCCAACTGAATTATAATACCTTCCGTTTGGTTAATTTCTTTCCTGTTTTACATATCCTGTTGTTCCTCAATGCTTGTTGTATGTACACATCATTGTAAGTTTGTAAATGCACATTCTCTTTTGTCATTTTATTGTGATTATTAATAAAGGAGAATATTTGTAGCTCAGGGTTGAAATGAGGGATCCTTGGTGCTCTCTGTTCTTGGTTATTTTCTTGTAGATATTTTATTACCCAAAGTAGGTAATATCATCAGTGTTAGTAGCTAATAGCACTGATGATGTTACCTAATTTAGGTAATGAAATGTTTGGAAGAAAACAACCAAACTCAAAGAACATTAAGAACCTCTCGTTGTGATTATTGCAGATAATAATCACAACAATTGCAAGGTTAGAGTAGCCCAGTTGTACTTTGGAGATTGCTTAATCAATTAAAAAACCTACTCCTCCTATAGCTATTAGGGAGAGAGGGGATAAAAGATAAACAAAAGTACATTTGAAACAGAGGTGGGTTGCTGCCTGTTCGGACCGGTTCTATAGAACCGGTAGTGGGAATTTCCCCCTGCTCACCAAACCGGCTGGACACGCCCCCAAATTGGCTCTCTTGGCAGCTCCATTGGCGGCGCCATCTTGTTTTTCGCTTCTGCGCACGCGCAGAAGCTGGGTTTTTAGCACTGCACATGCGCAGAAGTTGGGTTTTCAGCACTGTGCATGTGTGCGCGCACTTTGCGCGCATGCGCATGTGCCCACATGGTGCGGGTGGAAGCAAACCGGTAGTAAGGTAAGTTAGAACCCACCCCTGATTTGAAAGCCATCTTGATTTTACTAAGAGAATGAATATATTTTCTTTAATATTGTTTAGGCATTGCTATAAAGGAATTAAACAGAGCTTCTATTTAACAAAGTAGACAAAATTTAACAAAACACTATATTACACCATGCCTTCTGCAATATATATATATATTACAGAATATGCTCAAGAAAGACACACACACACACACACACACACACACACACACACACACACACACACACACACACACACACCAGGACTATTAATTAAAATGCTTCTTTCTTGAGTATATTTACCAAAAACCTAATAAACCACTGAAATGTTCTTCCATAACTCTTATTTGTAAAACCTATGTAATGGTACATTTTTGTTGTTACTAACAATAATGCTTGGTGTGTTATTATTCACCCTCATATAGTATTATTTTTAATCGTTCAGCACATGTTATTTCCATGATTTAAAGAGGTTTCTTCCTTCGAGATGAATCATGCTATTGCTTCCAGATGACCTCAGTGGGGATCAATGATGATTAGCCTACAATTTGGCCCTTGAGTAGCCTCTTTAAAATGCCCCAAAACAGATTTTATACCTTTGGGATGGGACAGGCTTTAATGATTGAATTCTTAACATAATGCTTCCCACTATACACAACAGAAAAAGAATGTAGGGATATTATTACTAAAGCCCCATCCTACAATTGATACTGGGTTAGCATGATTCAAAATGTAATTTCAGAGACACTAACTACCGTATTTTTCGGAGTATAAGACACATCTTTTTACCCCCCAAAAAAGGGTGAAAACTTGGGTGTGTCTTATACACCGAATGCAGCCCCACCCACCCAGCCACCCCCACCCTTTGGCCTCTGTCTTCCAGCAATTTACCTGTTTGCAGCAAAGAGGGAAGAGCCTGTAAAGCCAAGCAAGTCAGTAGCAGGTTCCCGATCCACAGCTGATTAGGTTTGCCACATGGGAAAATGAAAGTGAAACAAATTGCAAAGAGGCAAATAGCTGGAAGAGACATGCAGATTTTTATTTTTTGCTGAACTGGATGGAAGGGGGTAAGTGAATAACTATAAATGTCTGTAGAATGTTCAAAATTATTAGACTTATTTTTAAAGACTGCTTTATTATTGTTCTAGAGCCAGGGGTCTCCAACCTTGGCAACTTTAAGACTTGTGGACTTCAACTCCCAGAATTCAACAGCCAGCTTTGTTAGCTTTGCTGGCTGTGGAATTCTGGGAGTTGAAGTCCACAAGTCTTAAAGTTGCCAAGGTTGGAGATCCCTGTAAATCTAGACAACTTAACAAAATAAAGAAGCTTTTAAAAATAAATGCTTGCTCTGAAGAGGCCCAGTGCTATTGTATCTTCTTTAAAATAATAGAGAATAATGTATACTTTCAGAAATTTTTATTAATTTTAACAGCTCTGTACAAGTATAGTCTGAAATGTAACAGTGTCCTGTTTAGTATTAGAGTTTAGTTACCTTGGAGTAGATCTATTTAAATAATTGGGAGGAGTTAGTGTGACTACATTTAAGAAAACTTTCTGGCATAATGTACATTTCTCCAATTCTTTGCTATTTCTATGGGTCAGGCACACATGCACAGAAATACACAGCAAACAGTGTATATCATCTGTGCTGTTTGCTGTTTGGCAAATTGCTTGGAGGCAGAGGCCTTTTTCCCTTGTTTTCCTCCCCCAAAACTAAGGTGTGTCTTATACTTTGGTTAAGGTGACCAGACGTCCCGATTTTGGCGGGACAGACCCGCTTTTTCATCATTTGTCCCGCGTCCCGCCCGTCCTCTAAAAAGTCCCGATTTTTTGAAAGAATGCACGACTAGGGCATTCTTTCAAAAAATCGGCCTGAAAGGGCGGCGTGCGAGATTGGGGGGAGGAGTTAAACTTTCGGCGGGCACTGGAGGGCGGTGAAGAGGTGCCTGATGCAGCCCCGCCCTCTCAAAACGGCCGGCGTCGCGGTGGGCGGGGCGGCCCGAGGGAAGGAATTGCATCCAAGATGGCCCTCGGGCCGGTGCTGGCTCAGACGGCCGGGGGCCGCCGCCGCAGCCTTCCCGCCGCTGGGGCAGCCGGGACTGGGGGCCCAGCCGCAGGGGCAGCAGCAGCAGGCCTCTCAGCTCGGGCCGGCCGTGGGCGGCGTTGGCGGCAGGCAGGCGTCCCGCGTTGTTGACTCTTCCGGCGGCGGCTGGAAGCTGGGGGGAGGGGGAGGGGAGGCTGCTCCTCCTCTCCTTCCCCCGCCCCATCCCTAGCCCCGCCCTCAGAGGCGCCGCTGCTGTGAGCTTATGAGTGGCGCAAACAGCCCTTCCTCGTCCCCCTCCCCTTTCTTCCCCCCGTCGCCTCGCTGCCGCCGTTGCCCTGGGGCCGGGCGGGCGACCGGGAGACCGCGGCGCTTGGATGCTTGGAGCAGGTAAGCTGCCAGCTGCCTCCTTTCCCCGTCTCCCGCCTCCCGTTCGTTGCTTGCCAGCCCGGCCGAAGGGGAGGCGGGAGGCGATGAAAGGCCTCCCGAAGGGGAGGCGGGCTCCCGAAGGGCTGCTGGCTCCCGGAGGGGAGGCGGCCGCCTCCCCTTCGGGAGCCGGCAGCCCTTCGGGAGCCCGCCTCCCTTTCGGGAGGCCTTTCCTCGCCTCCCGCCTCCCCTTCGGCTGGGCTGGCAAGCAACGAACGGGAGGCGGGAGACGGGGAAAGGAGGCAGCCGGCAGCTTACCTGTCGCGAGCTCCAGGCATCCAAGCGCCCTCCCGCCTCCCCCCCACCCCACCTCACCTGGACGCCGACATTTGCTGTTTTGCCCTCTGCGCATGTGCAGCGTTCTGCGCATGCGCAGAGGGCAAAACAAATGGCGGCGCGCAGGCGGTCCCCCCCCCCGTCCCGCTTAAAAATAAAAAAATCTGGTCACTTTGACTTTGGTGCGTCTTATACTCCGAAAAATACGGTAATTCATTCACCATTTACATCCTACTTGGTAAATTTTTTGGAAGCTACAAAAAGTACAGATTTGCAAACAGGTAGCATTTAAGTTAAAGCAAGGGGGGCCTTAATATACTTTTGGGACCAGACTGAAAAGCATTCAGATTGCTTACACATAGAATTAAGCCTGTAGTCCTTCTGTTTGAAAAGAGTAAATCACCCAGAATAGAGCGCCCCTGACTTTTGACTCAGCAGGGAATAGGATTACAATGTAGTTGGGAATGGAGGACTTGGAGAAGATGAAATGGAAGCAGGAAATGAGGAAAGCAGGCGAATATGGAGGAAGTGGAGAAGGTACAGGATGGGAAAACAGCAATGCCGGAAAATGCAAAACAAAAAAATGGAGGCCAAAAAAAAAAAGAAAAGGAAACAACTGCAGTCAAAAGAATGACATGCTGACCAGATGGAGAAGAAAGTTGGAAATAATAGAAAGGACAGGAGGGTGGGGGGAAGCTGAATGCTGATTGAATAGTGAATAGTGAATGTGCTATTAAATAAGGTTTTATTTATGGGCCATGGTGGCGCAGTGGTTAGAATGCAGTACTGCAGGGCTAACTCACTGCTCACTCCATGAGTTCGATTCTGACCGGCTCAAGGTTGACTCAGCCTTCCAGCCTTCCGAGGTTGGTAAAATGAGGACCCAGATTATTGGAGGCCATACGCTGACTCTGTAAACCGCTTAGAGAAGGCTGTAAAGCACTTTGAAGAGGTATATAAGTCTATTGCTATTGTTATTTGTCAACATCATGCCTTAGGCTTAGGATTTTGGCTGGCGGTGGTGGGGTGGGCAAACAACACTTTCATCTCCTTGCAAGCCTCTTCCTTCCTCTTTCTTTCCCCTGAAAATCCACCTTAGAGGAAAGATCATCCTGGATGCATAATTGTAAGCATTTAGAAGCTGTCCTTTGGAAACACACACACACACACACACACACACACATACACACACACACACACACACACACACACACACTTTAAATCACACCACTGATTCTTGGAGGATTGTCAGAAGCTTTTATCATTAATGGAGATGTGCAGTATTTCACATAGATCTTGGGGGGGGGGGAACACCTCTGTGTGTTCCACAACTACAGGGAAAATTGTGTCCTTGAAATTGTCTATGGAGATTCTCAGTCACCCAGGTCATGGCTGTCCCAAAGGTGCTTTTTTCAAGAGGCAACTAGACTTTCTGGTTTTTCTTTGAAGACATTTCTCTTCTCATCCAAGAAGCTTCTTCAGCTCTGAACTGGATGGGGTGGGGGGAATGGAAGGATTTATACTCCTTGCAAACAGCTGGGCATTTGCATTCTTTTAGCGGGTAGTTAAGGTTACCTGGAGGTTTATCTGTGTCATCAGGGTCACCTGAGTGGTGCAAATTGGGGTGGAGCCTTCTTGGAACTGTTGAAAGGACTGTGTTGTAGATTGGAGATAGATGATGTCATATCCCTCCCCTTCTGTTGAGAGAGGGCTGTTCAGTTTTGACATAGATGGCCTCTTTAACCCCTCTTTCAAACCAGCGTTCTTCTCTGTCCAAAATATGGACTTTGTTGTCATCAAAAGAGTGGCCTTTGTCTTTTAAATGCAGATGGACTGCTGAATCTAGCCCTGATGTGTTTGTTCTCCTATGTTGTGCCATGCGTTTATGAAGTGATTGTTTCATTTCCCAATGTACAGATCTGCACATGGCTCACTGCATTGTACTGCATATACCACATTGCTCAGTTTCTGTCTGGGTGTTTTATCCTTGGGGTGGACAAGCTTCTGCCTTAATGTATTCTTGGGTTTGAGGTGTGCACGTATGTTATGTTGGCTGAAGATCCTCCTGAGCTTTTCCGATATGTCTGCAACATAAGGAATGACAACGTTGCTTCATTTATTGTTCTTGTCATTGTCTATTACAGAAGAGCTCCTATAGGGTCTTTTTAAAGATTTGATGAAGGAGCACTTGGGATAGCCACATGTACTGAGGGCTTCCTTGATGTGTTTATGTTCTTTTTCTTTCCCATCTTTGCTGATAGGCAGGCCTTCAGTGCGGTGATGTAAGGTTCTGATGACTCCCATTTTGTGCTCCAGTGAGTAGTGGGAATCAAAATGTAAATATTGATCTGTGTGAGTGAGTTTCCTGTAAACTTCAATATTATGGCTTCTGTCTTCCTTGATGTGTACTGCAAAGTATGTGGACCAGGGGCGGGTTGCTTACTTACCGATACCGGTGCGCTGCGCATGCATCTCCATGTTTTGTGCGCGCACTCCCCTCGTGCGATTTCAGCGAGATTTTGCTTCTGCGCATGCACGGAAGCAAAATCTCATGGAAATCTCGTGAGGGGACGCGTGCAATTTTGGCGAGATTTTGCTTTCACGCATGCGCAGAAGCAAAAAAGCCGAAAAATTCTTTTAAAAATATGGCGACGCGTGCGACTGTCCGGTGAAGACGGCACCGGAGCACTCACACGCAAATTGCGTAATCGGCGGGTCCCTTCCAGAGCTGCGCACTGGACCGCACTGGTAGAAACCCACCCCTGATATGGACGATACTTGGGTCAAGATCAAAACACAGAAATTGGAAGCATTCACCAAACATATCAACTCTGTGGACAGATACATCAAATTCACAGGGGAAGATGTTAAGGAAAATAGCCTAGCCTTCCTGGACTGTGCAGTACTCATCACTGATGTGACCATGATGACCCAGATAAACCTCCAGGTGACCTTAACGACCCACTAAAAGAATGCAAATGACCAGCTGTCTGCAAGGAGTATAAATCCTTCCATTCCCCACCATCCAGTCAGAACTGAAGAAGCTTCTTGGATGAGAAGCAAAACATCTTCAAAGAAAATCCAGAAAATCCAGTTGCCTCTTGAAAAAAGCACCTTTGAGACATATTTGAAATTGTGTTCAAATTTAAATTGTGCTGAAAGTTGTTGGAATTAACTGGATCTGTATCAGATGCATATTATAGTTCTGGTAACAATTTACTAGTAAATTGTAAAATACTGGTCAGTAGAGAGGTATCATCATACCAAGTGGAGATCCTGATCCAGGTAGGAAATGCTGGGTTGCTGCAACTACAAAATTGCAACAGAAAGTACTTGGGATCCATTCCCAACAGAGCACCTGTGAAATTTTGGTTATTCATCATAATGTCATTGCGAGAAAAAAGCTCCCATTCTGCATTTGGCAGAATAAATCTGACTCATAAAACCAAGTGAATTTTCTTTGCTTAAGTTTTGAAATAAACTCGCAGTTGTTATTATTTGCTGTTATTGGTAGCAAATATTTCATCTGATGTCTGTAAGATGCTTTTTTCAAAAGGCAAGTGGACTTTGTTTTTTCCTTGAAGACATTTCGCTTCTCATCCAAGAAGCTTCTTCAGTTCATTCAGCTCATTTCAGAACCGAAGAAGCTTCTTGGATGAGAAACGAAACGTCTTCAAGGAAAAAAACAAAGTCCACTTGCCTTTTGAAAAAGCACCTTTGGAACAACTGTGACCTGGATGGCTGAGCATTTCCACAGACAGTTTGATATGGTGCACCTTCTACTTCCCGGAGGGTCACATTGTTTTGTTGCAGAAAAATTTGAATGCTTTCAGACGTCAATGGAAACTTCAACATGAATCATAATGAGGGGAAACCAGAGGGGAGTGGAAAATCCTTGTTGAATGAGTCATAGGAAATTGTCTTCACAGGAGGTGAACAACATATGCTGACATAGCACTATCTGTCCTAAGCTGTGTAGGCTATAAGCCTCACAATTCCTCTCCTTAAATAATCGTGTCATTAGAATTCAGTGGCTGTGGACTTTTTTCTACAATGCTTGGAGTAGAACTTTACTACTCCAGTAGTAATAAATAGGAAAATAACTAGTATTTTCTAGTAAATAGGAAAATAACCTTTTTGTAAAGTGACCAGGGGTGAAATCCAGCAGGTTCTGACAGGTTCTGGAGAACCGGTAATGGAAATTTTGAATAGTTTGGAGAACCGGCAAATACCACCTCTGGCTGGCCCCAGAGTGGGGTGGGAATGGAGATTTTGCAATATCCTTCCCCTGCCACGCCCACCAAGCCACACAACACCCACCATGCCACGCCCACAGAACCGGTAGTACAAAAATTTGGATTTCACCACTGCGTGTAAACTCTCTAGTAAAGAGGAAATAAGTGTCATGACTGCCTCTGGGATAAAGTCATACAAATATAGCAGAACAGGTAGTATGCAGAGATGGGTTTCAGCAGGTTCTGACCAGTTCTGGAGAACCACTAGCGGAAATTTTGAATAGTTCGGAGAACCGGTAAATGCCACCTCTGACTGGCCCCGCCCCCATCTATTCTCTGCCTCCCGAGTCCCTGCTGATTGGGAGGAAATGGGGATTTTGCAGTAACGTTCCACTGCCACGCCCACCAAGCCACACCCACCAAGCCACACCCACAGAACCGGCAGTAAAAAAAAAATTGAATCCCACCACTGGTTAGGTGCTCCAGGAACTGGCAACACCTGTCTCTCTCGTCTAATCTGGGAGGCTAAGTAGAGTTGGACCTATGAGCTATCAGGAAATACCAGGGCTACAGCAAAGGCTGGGAAGCTGATAATGCAACTGGAAGAAGGCAGTGCCAAAACACTATGGCATCATGTCTTACAAAATGGCATGATGTCATCGGGAGCTGAGGCACAAGTCAGAAGAGACTTTGGCTTTTTGCAGTTCGCAGGCATCTTCCTCGTATCATGAGTGGAAAGTGGCTGTTATTTGGGAGCAGAAGCCAAGATTATGATTTCAGAACAAGAATGGTCAGTCAGGGAATCCAATATCTTTTGTTTGATTGCTTGATTTGTATAATCACCCATCTCTTTGTATTCCCCACCCTTCCCTTACCTGCCATAGCAGGGGTCTCCAACCTTGGCAACTTTAAGACTTGTGGACTTCAACTCCCAGAATTCCTCAGCCAGCTTTGCTTTGCTAGCTGAGGAATTCTGGGAGTTGAAGTCCACAAGTCTTAAAGTTGCCAAGGTTGGAGACCCCTGTGCCATAGCATTTTGTTAAATGGCCCTCTTTCAAAAGAGAGGAAAACTGTGCAGTGTCCACAGATGTGGCTTCTTATCATCCCTTTTTTCCTGATGCAACCAAGGAGTACATATGAAGTCCTACCTTTCATTGCTTAACTTTGGTCTTCAGCCTTCCTGGCTTTTGAATGCAAAGAAGCGTCTCTGACAAGATTTTTTTGATCTGGAAGGGGGTGAAAAAGAAATACCAGCCCTCATCCGCCATTTCTGAAAGATAAGAAATGTCAGAAATACTATCAAAACAAGCCTCCCTGAAGTTCATACAAAAATTTTAAAAAATCCATTTACTCAGGAAAAATAACAGAAGGACAGATTTTGTCATAGTACTAAAAGCCTCTTCTTGATTCCAAATAGAGGCTGTACATATGGAAGTTGCACTAAACTTCCTATCTGCCAGGACCATTGGCTACAACAGCTAAGACTGGTGGCAGTTGTGTTTCACCTCTAAGGAAGAATAACTGTTCGTACTACTCTTACTGCGTGTTCTGTGCTTGAGGCTAAACCAAAACCAATGTTAAATAGATGCTGAAATACCTCAACAAATTTAATTTTTTCTCCCAAATGGTAATGCGTTCATTGCAGTCATTAGGACTGAACAATATGCCTGGTTGGCCTTTAGAGGTGAACTGGCTGTAGAAAGAACCAGAATGAAGGTTTATGTCACTTGGAAAAGTCAAGACAGCTGAAGCTAAATACCTTCATTAGCAACATTTAAATCACTTAGAAAAACTGGAAAAGGATCAGAGAGGACATTGGGCTGCAGCTGTGCTGAGCAGCCACTTTGGGGAATGGAAAAAGCTATTGGAATTGAGGGGAAGGTAGAAATAATGGAATTACATGATGATGCAACCTGGAGCTCAGATCAGTGCGAAGTAAGAATTTTCTTTTAGAAACTAGTTCAATAAATTAATGGATACCTATTAATTGGTGAGTGCTACGTACATAACAAATTTCAAGGAAAAGAATAATCAAAGAATTTCTCAAGGCCACCAGAGAATTGATGAGTTGTTCTAATAATATTTTGGCTGCCTTTTGATGCTACATTATGCTGTTCATTGTTTTTGTTGTTGTTGTTGTTGCATTTTTGAGTTGGTTAAATGTAGGACTTGTGCTGAATAAATTATTTTTTATATGGGTCTAGAGCTGATGGAGGGCAGCTCAAGAAACAAATCTGAGTGTGAGGGAGAAGTACCCTTCTTAATTTTTAAATGTCTTCTGTAATTTTTAAATGTGTTTTAATCTACCTTTTTAAAATTTTAATCCTTTTATATTGATATTTTATTTATGTTTCTGCATGGTGTGAGCCGCCCAGAGTCCCTTGTGAGTTGGGCGGCATAGAAATATAAATAAATAAATAAATAAATAAATAAATAAATAAATAAATAAATAAATAAATAAATAAATAAATAAATAAATAAATAAATAAATAAATAAATAAATAAATAAATAAATAAATAAATAAACAAACAAACAAACAAACAAACAAACAAACAAACAAAAACAAAACAAACAAATAAAGTGGCGTTCGTTTTATGAAGAGGTGGTGAACACGGAGGCCTACTTTCAATATATACCGAAGATTGTAACAAGAAGATAACTACGAGGGTGAGTCAAAACGTAATGCCATTTTCTTTAGGACAGGTATAATTACCAACACAGGAACATGTAGCATACATCAAAATGAAGCTGGTCCTCTGTGGATCACATCCCTACTTCTCAACATAGTCACCGTTTCTCTCAATAGCAATGTTCCACCTTCGAATGAGAGCATGTATCCCTGTCTCGTCACTGGAATAATGTTTGCCTCTCAAACCCTCTTTCATGGGGCCGAAGAGATGATAGTCTGAAGGCGCTAAATCTGGTGAGTATGGAGGATTATTATTCCAGTGACGAGGAAGTGAAAACTGCAGTGAAGAAGTGGCTCAAAGAACAGTCAACAAAATTTTACAAGACAGGGATACATGCTCTCATTCGAAGGTGGAACATTGCTATTGAGAGAAATGGTGACTATGTTGAGAAGTAGGGATGTGATCCACAGAGGACCAGCTTCATTTTGATGTATGCTACATGTTCCTGTGTTGGTAATTATACCTGTCCTACAGAAAATGGCATTACTTTTTGACTCAGCCTCGTATAATTCACAAAGAATGCCGCTACCGGTTCGCCCAAACGGGGGGCAAACCAGTAGCAACCCACCACTGGCCCTGATGCTCTTCAGGATACAGGCTAAATCTGGGACTATGGCTTGGTCTGTTCTCATATGAGTTGCACTACTTGAAAATACATGCCTGGCTGATATTATCTTAAATAAATTCCGAAAACTATGTTTTAGACATTTGTATAGATAGCAAGAATCATGATAGCAATTTTGTTGAAGACTTGTTGACAAGAATGCACTGTTTAATAGTTTTCTTGTCCATAAGGGGGAGCTTGTGAATAGAGGATTTCTGTCTGGTACCTCTCCAACTCTGAAGCATTCAGACACAAATCTCAGGGAGAGAGACAAATGCCAAATATTAAAATTTTGATCTCTCCCTCATCTATATCTGCACTTTTCACCCTGTTCCAAGAATAATAAGCAGAAGGGCAGTTATCTGAATCAGAACAATTTTTTTGAATATACCGGAGATTGCAGCCTGCTATTAATTTTCTCACAATCAAATCTAAAAGTGTCAGATTAAGGTCAGTCAATCAGGTGCAGTTAGTCCAGTGATGGCAAACCTTTTGGGCTAAGCATTCAGCACTCACTAGAAGACCGAGCCTTAACTTTAGCCCTAGTGCCACTGATGACAGTCAAAAATGACAATCACAAATCTCATGCTGTTCATCAAAGTGTGATGGTCCCCAGGATCTGTCATCCACTGCTTACTTTTATGTGGTGTTCTCTGTCTGTTGACAGGCCCTGTGACCTGCCTGAGGTTGCTCCAGGTTGCACAAAGCCTTCATCTTTGAAGTGGCTTCAAAGAATGGTCTTCCACACCTCTGCAGCCTCTGAAAATTACACAAAAGCACATCTTGTTCTTGTGCAATTTTTGGAGAGTATGAACGCTGCATGCAACTATGTCTCTTGCATTTGAGAGTAGTGTTGGGGAATAGCAATAGCAATAGCACTTAGACTTACCGTATATATCACTTCATAGTAATTTATTGCTCTCTCTAAGCGGTTTACAGTGTCAGCATATTGCCCCCAACAATTTGGGTCCTCATTTTACCCATCTCGGAAGGATGGAAGGCTGAGTCAACCTTGAATGAGCGAATTTGAGCGAAATGTGTTTGCCATCACTGAGTTAGTCAATCATAGATTTCTTATATACGCTCATGAAACATAGCAGAACATTTATAGCAAATAAAATAAAAACACATTTAAACCATACACTGACATCAACAAATGAATGCAAGTGCTCACCAGATTAAATTAGCACAGTCTTCTTTATTGAGTTATTTAGACACTCAATATCAAAGAAAGATGCCATTGTTTTATGCAATATTTGCAGAGGAGAATTTTGTATTGCAGTTGGGGGCAGAGCAGCTATAACAAAACACTTGTCCACCAACAAACATAAGCAATCATTAGATGCATCAGCTTCCAGTCGTAAAGTAACAGTTTTTTAAAAAAACTTCAAATTATTCTGAAGATGAAAGACAGTTAGCTGCAATGGAGGGAACATTTGCATTTCATACCATAATTCACAATCAAAGTTTTCGTAGTATGGATTGTACAACTAAATTATTGAAAAAGTTTCACAATGCTAAATTTTCATGCGCCAGGACAAAATGCGAGAGTATTATTAAATCAGTATTTAAAAATTACTGTGATAAAATACTTACAGCAGACCTGAAAATTGCAGCATTTGTAACGGTTTTATCTGATGCATCAAATCATAATGAAACCAAATTGTATCCAATACTAGTAAGATATTTTAATGTTACCAAGAGGATTCAAGTAAAAATTTTAAATTTAGAATCCATTGAGGGTGAAACTGCTGAAATTTTGTCAAACCATCTATACAGAGTAATAAATGAAAACAATTTGAAATCCAAAGTTGTTGCACTAACAGCTGATAATACAAACACAAATTTTGGTGGGCGAAGACGCAAAGGGGTGAATAATGTGTATGCAAAATTACAAGATTTAGTCCAAAAGAAAATACTAGGAATAGGTTGTAATGCACATATTTTGTCAAATGCAATCAACACGGCGTCATGTGCCATGCCAATTGATGTAGAAGTAATAATAACAATTTATTTGTATTTTAGTCGTTTTACCATTTGTTTGGCTACTTTAAAACAATTTTGTGAAGAATGTTGAATACAAAAAACTTTTAGGATATTCAAAAGTTAGATGGCTTGCTCTAACATCTGTTGTAGAGCGTGTTCTACAATTATTTGAGCCTCTCCATTCATATTTTTTAAGTTTAGACAAATGTCCTAAAATCCTGTAATCGTTTTTCAATAATGAAATATCTGAGATATTAATGTATTTTGTACATAATCAAGCATCTATTTTTCACAAAATTATTCAAAAGATTGAAGGTGAACACATTTCAGCTACAGAAGTTAGTCTTATTTTGAATGACTTTATCCTTCAATATAAATCTCGATTTGAAGAAAAATTTCTTCCTTGAATTATAAAAAGAAAATTGTCAGACTTAGAGGAATCAAATCTGGGCATAACTGAAAAGTTTATCAAAGAAGTGCTTTATTGTTCTTTTCAAATTTGAATATGATTTCTCTGTTAGATTTATGGTTTTGTTTCAAACTTGTGCCATGTGTTTTCCAGGCAGAGAAGTGATACTGAAATGGTAGACAGACCCCCAAAACCAGCAATTGTTTCTGGCTGTTGTTAACAAGTTCACAATCATTTCAACATACTCACTGAAAACCATTCTTTCTCAACAAATTCACAGGCAATCCACTGCAAGGTCATATTTGATTACATTCCTGATGTTGTCTAAGAACAGAATCTACCAGTTATTTTATTTTATTTTGGATTATTGCTAGAAAGATTCTACATGTCTGTACTAACAAGTCAGCAATGGCCTTCACTTCTGGATAAATTTTGTTTCAACTCAACTGAGTCACAGCTGGAAAACTTTAGTAAGTCATACTTTCTATACTTCGGAAAATATGTCTCTACTTATTCAGATACAAATGATTTCTCAGCTGCTGTTTAGCTTTAATTATATGTATAAATGCAACATCAAATAAATTAAAAATAAATCAGTGTTTCAAAAATCTGGATAGTGTTTCAGAGGTCCATATTTTAATAGAAGTTAGTTAATGGTTATTTTGGACATATTCATAAAGGAAATTCATAACTTTGTTATTTATTACACATAATACATTTTGATTAATCTTTTGATTAATTTGTTCTTTAGAAAGATCCCACTAATTACTTCATTATAATTCTTCCTTGTAAGATTTATTCTTAGAAGGTATAACTCAGGCCTCCTCCTCCTCCTCCTCCTCCTCCTCTTCCTTTTCCTCTTCCTCCTCTTGCTACAGTATAAGCAAAGCCCTAACCCTATGAGGTTTTTTATAATAATTGCCACATATTTTTATTATAATTTCACAAATATTTATGTGTTAACAATTTTGTTTTCTAATAGCCATACCTTTGAATGACAAAACTTAGTTACATATTCTGGACATTTTGCATACTGAAGCATAAGACTTCTTATAGATATTAATATTTTTTTCCAGGCTGTAAAATAATTATTGTGAGAGTTCCTCATTTGTAATAAGAATGGCATTAACTTATAAAGGAATGTCTAAAACATCAACAACATATGCATCATCATTTTAGTAAAACCTGATCTGAATGTTTTAATTTCAGCCATCTACTAGATATACTTTAAATCTTATTATGAACATAAATACCAGTTGTGCCCACAAGTAGAAGATAACAAACATTAAGATGGTGTGATGGAATACAGACAGCCCTTGAAGACTGATGTCAGTCCCAAGAACCAAGAAAAACATGTAGTGATTCTTCCAAGCAGAGTTCTTCATTGTTTCATACCTATAGACAGAATCTTGACTGAATGAAGCACTCTATTATCTACGTACATCAGGGGTGTCAAACTCAAGGCCTGGGGGCCAGATCCAGCCAGCTTTGATCTGGCCTGTGGGACCCCTGGAAACAGCAAAGGACCGGCCCATAGTGCATCCTGAGCTCCGTTTTTGCTGGCAGAGGGTTGCAGGAAGCCCGTCACAGCTGAAAACGGAGCTCGGGAGCCCGTTTTTGTTGGCAGAGCACTCGGGCCACCACAGGTGCCCCCAACATGAGTGACATCGAGCTGGCCATGCCCACCCTGGCCACGCCTACCCTGGCCCCCCCAAGTCAAACACAACCCTGATGTGGCCCTCAATGAAATCGAGTTTGACACCCCTGATCTACATCAAGCATATATTCTGAGGACTATTAGGGAGGAGCTGTCCTCACCTTCTTTCTTTCACACATTTCTGGACTAAGCTGCCTCTTATTCCTCTGGAACGCACCCCTCCTTCCTGGGAAACATAAATTCCATCATAAATGGTGATCACAATCATATGATAGAAGCCCTATCCCCCTTTTTACTGAACATGTATAAAAATGGGTCAGGGCTCCAGTTACATGGTTCTGACCCTAACCTTGACTTTTTTGATCCTCTCCCTACAGATCCCCCATTATAAATCCTAAATATACGAATGAGGAATCACTCATATATTTAAGGTTAAATAAGTTTCTAAGCATATTCATTCTAAGCATATTCTTCCAAGCTGCCCTGAATCACCTTGCAGCAAACATATTTAATAAATAAAATAAATTTCTGTTTAATAAATGAATGATATCTCTGTGCTCTATAAATTAAATCCTACAGCTATGATTTCTTTGGTTTACCTTAATAACTTGCAGAGTCCCTGTAAAATTTTGTAGTCTCCCTTCGTGCTTTTTATTCCGGGAGTTTTCAAAATGAAAATGTTGCCATCACATATACATTAATTCAATACTGAGCTTACCCAAAGTTAATTCTAGTACTGTCTCGACAGATTGAATGACCTCCTCTTGAGGTTCTTGTGAAAGAGAAAGCAAAGAGAACTGGCATCCTACAACTGACTTCATAAGCTGCAAAGTATCAGATCTTGCTCCTAAGGATTTTTTTAAAAAAATTGTTTATGTTTGTAATGTGTGTGTGTGTGTGTGTGTGTGTGTGAGTGTGTGTGTGTGTGTGTGTGTGTGTGTGTGTGTAAAAATAAATAAATAAATAAAATACAGTAGATCCTCTTATTCAGAGATTGACTGTAGGGTCACCTGCTTGGACGAGGGGGGGGGGGTTGGACTGGATGACCTACAAGGTTGGAAGGGACCTGTTAATCTGTTAAACAAATACCCTAACCCAGTGATGGCGAACCTTTTTTTCCTCAGGTGCCGAAAGCGCGTGCGTGCCTGCTATCGCACACGTGTGAGTGCCCACACCCATAATTCAATGTCTGGGGAGGGCGAAAACAGCTTGCCCCACCCCCCGGAGGCCCTCTGGAGGCTGGAAATGGCCCGTTTCCTGACTTCCGGTGGGCAGTAGGCCCGATTTTCGCCCTCCCCAGGCTCCAGAGGCTTCCCTAGAGCCTGAGGAGAGCAAAAATGCCCTCCCCCGCCCCCCAGAGGCCCTCCAGAAGCCAAAAACACCCTCCCAGAGCCTCCCTGTGAGCCGAAAATCAGCTGGCCGGTGCACACATGCGCTTTGGAACTAAACTAGGGCAACGGCTCGCGTGCCGGCAGATATGGCTCCGTGTGCCACCTGTGGCATGCGTGCCATAGGTTCGCCATCACTGCCCTAACCCTAACCCTAACACCAAATCAATTATAAATAATAATGGGATAACCTGCTTTTTGTTGCTTTAGGCCTGAACGTTTTGAAGACATTTTAGTCATATAAATCTGGTAGTTTGTCTTCAGAATTTGTATTGACAAATGTATACAGAACAATTTTCATGAATTGTGTTCTTTCTTAGAGGATTATTCACACAGAGCCCAGAATAAGTTATAACATGAAACTCTACCATATAACTCTTTGAGAGATAGCATTCCTTCAGACCATTTCCTCTCCAAAGTCCTTTCTTTTCCTGTCTGCTCCAATGTCTCCTGGAACATGCAATATTATCCTATGCCAGGAGTGTCAAACTGAAGCCCGTGGGCTGAATCTGACCCACGATGTGGTTAGATCTGGCAAGCAGGGCTGCCCTGGAAACAGTGAAGGACCGGCCCCCAGCACCTCGGCCTCAGCCAAGGCCAGCCGAGCGCTGATCAACAACTTGGTGGCAGCCATTCGAGCCAAAACATGGTCAGCCTTGGATCTGCAGGGCTGCCCTGGAGCCAGAGAGGAGCTATCCCCACCCCACCCCCTGAGCGTGTGCTGGAGACAATGGATCCCCCGGCCCCACCCAGGTCACCACAGGCAGCCCCGATGTGAGCGACATCGAGCTGGCCACACCCACCCCGGCCATACCCACCCAGTCGGCTGTGGCCACCCAACCATGACCACCTGCCCGCCCCCAAGGTCAACCACAACCTTGATGCAGCCCTCAATGAAATCGAGTTTGACACCCCCGCCTTATGCTAACAGCAATCGGAATCTACCTTATTGCACCTTTTCTGTCTATTTGATGGCTATGCACCCGACTTCCCAAAGAGCCAGCCCTCTCTTTGAAGGAGATTAGTCCTCTACGTGAAAACAACCTCTATTTGAAATGGAATCCAACCTAAGTTAATTTGGAAGGGAAGAGTCGGAGGAAGGAAGACTGTGCACCTTGTGCTTTGCATCTGAACCACAAAACGAGGAGGTCACTAAAATGAGACGCATTTCACATTTCGTTTTATAATAGTTATTTTCTCCATTTGCCTAGGAGATTTCTGCACTTTTGTATTCTCCCTTGTCTTGTCTTTCGATTATACTTCCTTTTCTCTCCATTTGACTTTTGATCTGTAAATAGTCACCCTCAATCATGTACTTGATGGTATCCAAAGTCAACCCTAATCTTCTACTTGGGGTGTGACTCCAATGAGACACCCATTATTTACTACAAACTATAATTATGGTGGCAGATTTATTTAAGTAGCTTCTCACCAAACGGTGTTCTTTTCTGATGAAATAAAATAAATCTCTGTCTGGAAATTAAGGAAACAGATAATGATGAAGTACAGTATCAAGTCACAATAATCCCCACCCCACGCCCGCCTTTGGTTGAAATCCAAAGAAATAATTGGTCTAAAAAAACCCGTATTTAATGCACTCAAGCAGCTGAGAAAAGTAATTTCCTTGTTAATGTCTAATAGTTTCACATTTCTATGGTACAAAGGAAAGTATCTGAACAGCTTAAACGTTTTATGCTTAAAATAATATTCAATAAAAATGCATTTTTGTAATACTTATTAAGAAACCACATAGTTCAAGGCAGGAATTCCAGGAAACCCCTGGGAAGAGAGGAAGAAATTTTTTTAGATAAAAGAAAGGGCCAAGGGGAAAGAATGGTCTTTTCAGGAAGGTGGGCATCCTTTACACCAGGGGTCTCTAACCTTGGCAACTTTAAGACTTGTGGACTTCAACTCCCAGCTTTGCTGGTTGAGGAATTCTGGGAGTTGAAGTCCACAAGTCTTAAAGTTGCCAAGGTTAGAGACCCCTGCTTTACACTTTGAAAAGGCTTCTTCTTCATAGAAGCCAAGCAGTGGGAGGATATTCAAACCTCAAACCAGGGGTGGGTTCCTGCCGGTACGCTCTTACCTGTTGGTCGCCGCAGAACCGAAGAAGCCGGTGGCGTTTGCGGCACGGGGCTTCCCCCGCCCACTTTCCCCCACCCGCCTGGATGCCACCATTTGCGTTCTTTTGCCCTCTGCGCAAGCAGAACGCTTTGTGCATGCGCAGAGGGCAAAAGAATGCAAATGGCGGCGTCTAGGCGGGCGGGGGAAAGTGGGCGGGGGAAGTCCCGTGCCGCAAACGCCACCGGCTTCTTCGGTTCTGCGGCGACCAACAGGTAAGAGCGTACCGGCAGGAACCCACCCCTGCCTTAAACCCTTGTGAAAAGACATGACTCACCAATCGTCTAGCTGGGATCAACATGAAGCAGGAATATGGTTTGAATTTTCAAAGGGGAAGTATTTAACATAAAGCCCAAGAGCCTTTAACAGCCTTAACTGGGCTTTGTCCATATGCTGTTGTTTCCATCACCACCTAAAAGCTGCAGAACAGGGTAGGTATCAACATTTATCTTTTTTTAAATACAGTTTTGGAATGATTAGCAATTTTCCAGGTTCCAAGTTGTACTAATCAACACAATTATTTGCCCGGTTGCTGGGTGGCCGAGGCCATGGTGGGCGTGGCCTAGTCAGTCTCATGCACCACGGCAGACGGGGCGTTTTTGCCCTCCCCAGGCTTCGGAGGCTTTCCTCGAGCCTCCAGGAGGGCGAAAACGGCCTCCCCAGGCTCCGGAGGCCCTCTGGAGGCCGGAAACAGGTCTGTTTCTGGCCTTCCTGAACTTCTGGTAGTTTTTCACCCTCCCTGAGCCTCCATGCATGCCCTGCACTTACCTGCATCCAAAATGGGCCGTGTGGGGACTCCTGGGAGGGGAGGGGAGCCAGGAGTGAGATTTGGGGGTTCTCCGAACTGCACAGAATCTTAGCTAGAGGTTCTCCTGAATCCATGCGAACCCCCAGCAGCCCACCCCTAGTCTGATCCCAATCTGGCAAATAAGAATTATTTTGTGGCTCAAGAATTTGGCTGAGAAAAAATAGTGGACAAATTGGTGAGAGAAACTGTAAAGAGGGGCTCTCTAGCCAAGCTATCTTAAGTTGACAAATAACGATTTCTCAGATAGTTCACGAATTTCTGCTACTGAGGTAGACAAAACTATCCAATAAAACTACCAGGGCTGTTTTCCATAGTTGTTCACTCAGGCTTCCAACTAATGTACATTGGAGGGAGGCTGAGTTTTTATCTTAGTGGAAGATAGGAGAAGCCTGGCCAAGCTTAGATATTTTGATTTTACATTCTAATGTATATAGTAAGTTACATAGGAAGGTAGATTTACAAGGTTCAGTCAGTAAGATTCAGAAATGGGGAATTACTAGGCAGTGTCTCCCATGGCAACTTGACATTGGAATAGAGGTGGGTTCCTCCCGGTTCGGACCGGTTCACGCGAACCAGTAGCGACCCGCTGGTGACATCATGATGATGTCACGGAACTGGTTTGGTCGGTGCCAGTCCATGGGCACCGCCATCTTTTTTTAAAAAAAAAAATTAAATTCTTTTTTAATTCTTTTTTTTAATTCTTTTTATTTTCTTCTGAGCATGTGCAGAAGTTGAGTTTCCAGCACTGTGCATGCGGTTGCCATCTTGTTTTTGGCTTCTTCTTCTTCTTCTTTTTTTGAATTTTTATTTCTTCTGAGCATGTGCAGAAGCCGAGTTTCTGGCACTGTGCATACAGTCGCCATCTTGTTTTCGGCTTCTTATTTATTTATTTATTTGAATTTTCTTTTGAATTTTTTTTCTCTTAAACCAAGGGTGTCAAACTCGCAGCATTACGATGGTGTCACATGATGTATCATGACTTTTTCCCCCTTCACTAAACCGGGCATGGGCGTGCCCAGCGCGTGACGCATCCAGCCCGTGGGCTGGGAGTTTGACAGCCTTGCCTTAAACCATTACACCAAACTGGTTCTCTCAAACAGAGATGCATTACATAGTGTAAATACCAACACAATGGTTTACTATATTAACCTTTTGGATTTCTACTTCTTCTTGTAATTGATCTCTGTTTCAGAAGATGATCTACTCTTCTAACCAGCCTTCTCCAACTGGTGCCCTCTAGAAGACTGGACTACAGTTCCCAGAAACTTGGAAAGCCCCAGCTAGGAAGTTTGATCTACATCCTATCACTCAGTAGTAACCAAGTCTGGAATGAAAAAGGGACAATTTTAATTCTGATTTCATTAGCTTTCTAAACGTTAGAATCAGCTTAGTTTTAAGGACTACTAATTCATTCTTCTTAGGAAATTAAATTATGGCACATGTATTTTAGTATTGGTATTGCGCTAGTACAAATGTGCTGATGTAAATGCCCATTTTGACTGACATATTCTTGCCTTGTTCCTTGTTTTAAGGTATTTAAAGAGGGAGGTGGGTGGTTGGGTTGATGGAGTTTTTACACATGCTAAACAAACCCTGTCATTTTAATCTGAGGTCTGCCTGATTTTTGCCCTTCAGTTGACATTTATTGTTTTAAAAACTTTTAAGAAAGTGTACTGATGAATTGCTCATTCCCATCGTTTTAAGTATGAAATGTTTAAAACTATATAATATTTCATCTGGTGCCAGCACTAGGATCACTGCCAGCAATCTTTTGACAACCAGATGACTAACACAAAGGGGTTCCCCCTTATGAAAACTCTTGGGTTATGTGAATTGGCTCAGGCAAATAACTCACAACATCCCCTGTGGAACACTGATTGTAGTCATATGTGGGGCATATGGATAGCCACGTTGAGAGCCATGATGCCACACAGACCTGTGGAAAGGTTTAACTAAATAATCAAATGGGCTAATTGGTGAGTTATTTTATAATCTAGCCAGGCAGACCTTGACTGTAAAATGAAAACAATTTGTAAAGTCAGATGAGCAATTTTTTCCCCTTAGTAATTTTCCATTTATGTTCAGCATATTGAACAGAGATGGGGAGATGTATGACCCTCCAGATGTTGGGGGACTCCAACTCTCCAAAGCCCCAAAAAAGCAGGTCAGATCATGAATTGTATCTCAGCAATATCAAGCTAACCACAGTCTTCATCCTTAATGCAGATCACTGTCAAGGAAGCTTACACCTGAAGCACACGTCGTTTAGAGATGCAGACAGGAAACATTGCTGGCATAATGCAAGAAAGAGCTATCAGTTATTCTTAGGGTAACCTCAGTAGCTACTGTAAGCCTTTCACTTGTATATACACTTATCCATGAGTGAGTTTGTTTGTCTGTTATATTTATATTCTAGTGTGGGATCAACTCAAGACAATGTACATAGTGCTCCTATGCTAAATTTCCCCCCTACCACAACAACAATCGCATGAGATAGGAGAGGGAATGGCTCAAAGTCACCCAATGAATGAGCTTCTCTGGCTATGGGTGGATTTGAGCCTGAGCCTCTCCAATGCTAGTCTATCTTAATCACTAAAACACACTGGCTAACCCTAAAAACCCTAAATTCCAATTACATTAGTAAGGTTTGCTTTTGAATAGAACAAGCATATAACATCATTAGCAATTTAAGAACATAAGAATTGCCCCATTAGATTATGCTATCATTTGGTTTCTTACAATGGCCAACTTTATACCTCTGCTTGCAAGCAGGAGGTAGAAGCATAACTTTCTCTCACCATTATTCTTCTGTAATTATCTCCAAAGCTTGCTATCTTCAACCTGAAGATACAACATTGAGTCCAGGGGCGGGTTCCTAATTTTTTTACTACCACTCTGTGGGTGTGGTTTATTTTGTGGGTGTGGCTTGCTGACCATGTGACTGGGTGGGCGTGGCTTCTCAGACTGATGAAGGGAGGGAAACTGAGATAGGTCCTGCCGCCCATTCCCCCTCCCCTCAGCAGCTCGAGAAGCCTCAAACGTGTGAAAATGCCTAGGATCATCACCGCGCATTCGTGGCTTCTCGGACTGCTGAAGGGAGGGGAATGGAGATAGCTCCTGCTGCCCATTCTTTCAGCGTCTCACACACTCCCTCAGCCATCCTCCCCTGCTTGGACTCACTGTGGGGTAGGAAGGCAGCGCATGCGCAGTGCCAGAAGCTCAGCTTCTGGGCATGCGCAGAAGAAATTTTTTTAAAAAATTAAAAAAAAATTTAAATGGCGGCGCCCAGGCACCAGCAACCGACCGCACCGGTACTGTGACATCACCAGCGGGCCGCTACCGGTGCTATAGAGTGGACCGCACCTGTAGGAACCCACCACTGATTGAGTCTCAAGGCTTGGCCTGTTGTCCATGGACTTATCCAATTGCTTCTAAAGTTTTCTGAGTTAGTGGTGAACCCTGCCTCTTGTTGTAATGAAATCCATAGGTTAATTATCCTCCAGACTTTTTAAACTACAGTGCTTCAGGTCCCTAGATATTAGCTATGTGATTTGGGAGAGGTAATTTCTTTTAAAAAAAATGGAGAACCACCGTTTGCCTACCCATGTTATGGAATCATTTAGAATCATAAAGATGGAATATATTTTTGAGTTTATCTTCCTTAAGGGTCTGTTCACTGCAGTATCTGTAATTTTGAAGCAATCGAAAACAGGGGTGTTCTAGAAAGGATGTTCTGACTTCTGGGTGGCGAATCAAATTTGCAGATATTTTTTTCTTGTCTTGATTTTTTTAAATCAGATTAAGCATACCAAATCTTTCAGCTGTTCTTCAAAGGATTTAGCAACTTTTATTCACTTAATTTTTAAAATATCAATACAAACAAAAATAAAGTCCACACCTCCAGTGAAAAATTCTGTGATCCCTAAAAGGTTTTTAAAGAGCTTGATGAATGTTTATTTTTACTGCTTTGACATGCCAGACCTCAGAGGCATTGTCTTGGTTGACTATACAATGAAGAGATTATAGTATTGTGATTATGTCTTTGGATATGATACAAACATAAGGTGACCAATCGTCCTCCTTTAGAGAGGACAGTCCTTCTTTTGTAAGTTCTGTCCTCCCCCAAAAATTGTCCTCCTACATGTCCTCCTTTTCGATATTTGAAGACTAATCTGTTCCGCGTTATGTGACGTATTTGTATTTGACATGATGATTCGTCAAGGCTCGGTACAGTGCGGTATAAGACGCGATTATGAGACGCATGCGCTCCGCACAGAAGACTTTGAGAGAGAGCGCCGCGTGCAAGTGGCTTTGTTTACTTCTTATGTTATGTTGATACTCTAGCTGCAGCACTTGCCGTAAAATTCAATATGAAGGATATTTCTTGTTCAGATATTTCCAATATATTGTTAGAAGATGATACATTGACAAAAAATATTAATTCAATGGAAAAGTATTCATTTAAATAATAATTAACAGGCATGTAAGCATAATTACAATATAAAATGTTACAAATGTTTTTATTATGCATATATCATATTATAGTGTATTATTGTTGCAATGAATAAAATGTTTCTTTTATTTACGATATTTTTTTCCAATTTATTTGTCCTCCTTTTCATTGTAAAAAGTTGGTCACCTTAACAAACAACAAAGGGTACATGCAGTGAACATGGTTTACTACATTATAGTAGTAACCTTCTTCCAGAAAAATCCCTGTATGATCCCTCTCCAAGACTACATTAAATTTACCATAAGAACAGGACTCTTCCCCAACTGGCACCCTCATTGTCCCAAGCAATTGGGACATCATTTAGTTCATCTATTATGCGTATAGTCAAGGCTATGGTTTTCTCAGTTGCAATGTATGGCTGTGAAAGTTGGACCATAAGAAAGGCTGAGCGCCAGAGAATTGAGGCCTTTGAAGTCCTGCGAGTCCCTTGGACTGCAAGGTGATCAAACCAGTCAGTCCTAGAGGAGATCAACCCCGACTGCTCTTTAGAAGGCCAGATCCTGAAGATGAAACTCAAATACTTTGGCCACCTAATGAGAAGGAAGGACTCAGAAGGATAGGCAGATGACTCAGAAAGCAATGGCAAACCATTTCTATTGTTGACAAGAAAATTAAATTACCTGGGTATCTTCAGGAAGTCACCTGGAGTCAAGTTTAAAATCTGGCTGGAGAAGAGCCTAATGCTGGGAATGATTGAGGGCAAAAGAAGAAGGGGACGACAGAAAATGAGGTGGCTGGATGGAATCAATGAGGCAGTAGGCGTGAGCTTAAATGGACTCGGGGGATGTTAGAGGACAAGAAGGCCTGAAGGAACATTGTCCATGGGGTCGTGATGGGTTGGACACGACTTCGCAACTAACAACAACAAATTAATTTATTTTATAACTTGAAGGAAAGTATATGCTGTTTTTCAAAACTGAAGTTTTCCAAGATGGCTTACATAAACATTTTAGTAACAATATTTGAAAACTGAAAAGCTTTTGGGAAGGAAAGGTACAAGGGAGTGATGAGGTGAAAAAATTAATTTAGAACCTGGAATATGTCAGCTCAGAAACCCATAAATGTATTCATTGAATACATTCCTGGACATTTATCTTGCATGTTTCTCTTCAGGTGATGAGCTGAGCTGACTCCATGATCCTCTTCCAAAATCAAGTCAATTATATGTTCCTTGTATTGCAAACTAAATTGAGCTGCCAGCAGCAGGTGGTAACAACCTTGGAAGAGCCAAGGTGGTGCAGCGGTTAAAATGCAGCACTGCAGTTCAGCAGTTCAGCTGTTCAAATCTCACCGGCTCAAGGTTGACTCAGCCTTCCATCCTTCTGAGGTCGGTAAAATGAGGACCCAGATTGTTGGGAGCAATATGCTGAACTCTGTAAACCACTTAGAGAGGGCTGTAAAGCACTATGAAGCAGTATATAATTCTAAGTGCTATTGCTAACTAAGCTGCTTAGCTTATTTTGAGAAAACCTAAGTTGGATTAGATTTAGTTGTTGCTTGGATGGGACATCCTAAGTCTGCAGGATAGGACAGGGAAATAGATAAACAGCTAGGCGGACAGACGAATAGGCAGATGACTCAGAAAGCAGTGGTATCTTCAGGAAGTCACCTGGAGTCAAGTTTAAAATCTGGCTGAAGTTGCTGCCAATCAAATTGTGAATTTTAAGGGTGGCAGATTTTGTAACATTCGGAATGAATGTGATCCAGAGGTGGTTGAACTCCGTTAGATGACATGAATAGATGCATGGAAATAAAACAGAAGAGTACAGACAAAATGACTGGGGTATTTGGAGACTCAAGAATGACTGAAAAGATGACAGCATCTGCTTAGAAAAAGGACTGTATTTCAAAATATATAGGTTAAGCACAAGTCTGCCTATAGATAAACATGGCAAAGGAATGAATATATATTGAAAAATATGATTTCTGATAGTATGAAGAGTGAATCTTGAAGAAAAAAAAAGGAAGACAGGGTGTGCAGAGAGGAAATAAATGTGAAAGTAAAACTGCAGGAAGAGGAAGAACAAGTCTTATATAAAAGGTACAGGTAATCCTTAACTTACAACAGTTCATTTAGTGACCATTCAAAGTTACAACATCCCTGAAAAAAATGGCGGATGACCCATTTTTCACACTTAACAACCATCGCAGCATCCCCGTGGTCATGTGATCAACATTTGGATGCTTGGCAATTGGTTCATAATTTTGGCGGTTACAATGTCCCGGAATGATGTGATCCCCTTTTGCGACCTTCTGAAAAGCAAAGTCAATGGGGAATCCAGATTCATTTAACAACGTGACTAACTTTTAACAGCTGCAATGATTCACTTAACAACTGTGGAAAGAAAGGACATAAAATGGGACAAAACTCACTTAACAACAGTCTCACTTAGCAACAGAAATTTTGGGCTCAGTTGTGGTCGTAAATCGAGGACATCCTATATTACCAGACAGATTAATCTCTAAACAAAATGAGTGAAATGAAAATGTACATGTTTGTATATATTTAAGTACTACAACTTTAAACGTATTGCAGTATTCTGATTTGCTGTAGTGTTTCAAGATTGCCATAAGAGGGAGCTAGACATCATGGTTCACTCTCTGCTGATTCATTTGTGATTGACTTTGTGACTGATATAGTGAGTTCTGTGTGAAGCTGTTACTCTAATATTAGTGAAGTGTTTGTAAGCTGTAATCTTTGTTTGATGTTTAAGACAAAGACAGGCAGGTAAGAAGATTATTGTACTTCTTGATATTGACTGACTGAATGTGAATGACCTGGACTGTTTAATTGGACTGTGCTATTTATCTAAAAGTAAACTATTTTATACACTTTAACGAATCTGTCTGTGACTGGATCATTACTCCTATCCACTGGTTGCCATGCTGAAATACCCCGTTTCTCTTTGCATGTTCTTGATAATGTGCATGTCCTTGTACAGAAAGTGGATGTGGAAGCTGTTTGGAACAAAGTTATGCTAATGAGAATTTTAAGAAAAACGTTTGGTAGAAAGATGAAAGAAAAGATGTTGTGGATAAAGAAAAAATCATATAAGAGAATGGTTGGTGCAAAAATGAACATCACAGAAGAATTGTGTATAAAGTGTACGTGGAGAAAAAGAACCTTGCAAAAATACACTTCAAAAGAATGGAACGGTTAAGATTTAAAAAAAAAATCCAAAGCGATTTTGGTAGAAATCAAAAAGTTTGGGAAGTAGGTGAAGATGGCTAAACAAAGACTGCCCCCTCCCAAAAAGGTTGAGTAGGATGAAAAATTTAAAAAAAGGAATTGAATTGTTTGGGGTAAAAATTAAAGTGGGGGAAGGAAGAAATATTTTAGAGATTCTTAAGAGAATTGTATATTGTTAAGTAGAATTGAAATGAATGCTAGAAATGTTTGTATCCACACCAGAAAAAAAAAAGATGATGGTGGCAAGAGCTTGCTACTCTTCTGGATAAAGGGAAAAATAGCAGTGGTGGGTTGTTACTGGTTCGCCCCAGTTTGGGCGAACCGGTAGTGGTGGCGGCGGGAGGCTCCACCCACCCACCCGGACGTCATCACAGACAATCTGCACATGCGCAGAAGGTTCTGAGCATGCACAGAAGCGCCATGAGCAAAGCGAGCATACACACGGGCACGTTCACGGTTCCAAACCGGTAGCGAAGGTAAGTGAAACCCACTACTGAAAAGTAGCCAAAACAAATGCAAAAGCTGCAAGGGGTTTAATTCAGCGAAGGGTTGCTCCCGGTTCGGCCTGGTTCTGTAAACCAGTAGCAGCTGCGGTGGGAGGCTCCGCCCACCTGCCCGGGACGCTTCTGCGCATGCGCAGAAGCATCATGAGCGAGCGAGAGTGCACACGCACCAGTGAACCGGTAGTGACGGGATTTAGAACCCACTACTGGTTTAGTTAAAGTCTGGCTCAGAAGGTGCTCAGCAGAATTATGATTGAAAAGATACAGAAGGAGACAATGAGTGACTTTTGAGTGCCAGGAAAGGGGTATACCAACTATATCTGTGCTGTTCAACAGGCCATTGGAAAATGTATCCATGAGAGAAAGAAAAAGCATATGATAAAGCAAATGAGACTGGTTATGAAATGTTTATGCCAATCTGGAGTTGAAGATCGATTGTTAAAAGCAATAACAGTGGTAAATGATGGAAGTAAAGAATAAGTAAATGCTTAGTAAAGTTCAAAATGGTTCAATATTCAACAAAAAATAATAAAAGGTTCTATGATTATCAGCCCTACCAGATAGACTAGATCAGAAAATCAGAAAACTGCTTTTACTGAGATTGGCTATAACAAACAATAGTTTAATTAATCTCTGCTGGATTTGGAAACAATCTTCTGAAAAGGAAAAGTGGCAGAAACCCCAAAACCCTGAAGACATATGTTAAATATCTATGTGTGTATGTATATATGTATGTATGTATGTATGTATGTATGTATGTATGTATGTATAGTATCTATCTATCTATCTATCTATCTATCTATCTATCTATCTATCTATCTATCTATCTATCTAGTATCTATCTCTCTAGTATTTATTTGTTTGTTTGTGTATTTATTTATTTATTGAATTCAGAAGCCAAAAGCCCAATTAAGGCAACCAGTGTTTATAGACTGACATCCAACTCATAATATCACACTGATTTACCCTGAAGGCTCTTGTGAGTTGTGATTTCCTAGCAAGAATATCAAGCCAAGTGTTCAATCCCAATAGAAGGGGTAGTGCCACAACCTTCCCATCTAGATTAATTCTCAAATCTATTAACAAGATAAGCCAAGAACTCCATAAAGATGGCTTTCATTGTCATTGAAGGACACTTCCATATCAACAATATGAGAAGCAAAATGGCTAACATATTTTGGAAACCTTCAAAATAAATTAAATTATGAAAAGAAAAAGGACACATCTGGTTTGCATATGTAAGATCTTCTGATTAACTCCTGGTCTCTTCAGTTGAAAGAGCCAAGAGTTTTGCCAGAGATGGAAGGAAACTGTGTACCAAGGCCCTGTAAATGTTAAAATGTTGGACTTGGATTGACCAGAAGACCCTTCTTAACCACAGAGCTCACTGGATGATGCAGGGCTAGTCATGATCTCCTGGCAAAATCTATCTCGCAAGGTTGTGGTTAAAAAACAAAACAAATGAGAGACCACAATATACCGTATTTTTCAGCGTATAAGACGCACCTTCCCCCCCTAAAAGAGGCTGAAAATTTGGGTGCATCTTATACTCCGAATGTAGCTTTTTCTAAGCTTTTTCCCCAGCCCTAACCAGGTGCTAACGATCTTCCCGTCTCTTCCCAGCTTGTTTTCATTGCTACTCCCTCCCAAAAAGGTTTTTTCAGCCCTAACGAGGTGCTAACGATTTTCCTGGCTTGCAGGCTTATTTCATTGCTACTCCCTCTGAAGAAGTTTTTTCCCAGCCCTAAGTCTTTGCAGGCTTGTTTTCATTGCTATTCCCTCCGAATAAGGTTTTTTTAAGCCCTAACCAGGGGATAAAATAATGTGCTGAAGCTGAACAGACTAAGGATGCTAGCCAGATGAATACCTGGTAGGTAGATTTTTTCCCCTATTTTCCCCCAAAACTAAGGTGCATCTTATACTCCGGTGCATCTTATACCCCGAAAAATATGGTAATTGTATAAAGCTTCTTTAAAAAGATAGGATAAAATTACAAAGAATAATGTAAAAGTAATAGATCACAGATCATGCACTGCACAATGGGTGCACTCTGCCCTAACTGCCCTATGGGGTAGTAGGTCAAAAAGTGGATAAGGCAAGCGAAAAATAAATAAATAAACGAGACAAGGATTAAAATTAATTTTGATTTGATATAGTTTGAATGTAATTATTCACCACTTTGTGCGCCTTCAGAAAAGATGATGCAAAACTAAACAAGAAAGTAGTTTTATCTGAATAAGGCAGATGTTTACATTGCATAAAATATAAGTAAATAAATAATCAGGGAAGGGGCATATGCCCCTTAAAATACATTAATCAATTCAGGATGAGTTCTGGTCTTATTTTATTCTCAGAGGAGGCATCTGGAGATCTAAGTGAGATCCAGGAGCATGGAGTGTTGCTTTTTTAGCTGCAGACTTCTCTACCATAAATCAAATCTCTCTGACAGTGAAGAGGATTTCAAAAGACTTTTGATTTGGCACCAAAAGGATTTCCCCCACTGCTGCCTTCCATATATCTCAACATGACAACTCCCAGAATTCTTAGCAACTTTGGCTGTCTGGGAATTCTAGGCCCTGCAATTCTAAACGATCTGGAGAGCACCAGGTTGGAGAAGGCTGTTTGGGAAGGTCTTCTAAATTCTTCATTTTCTCTTAGACCAAATATATGACCACACCCAGGGGTGGGTTCTAACTTACCTCACAGCCAGTCCGCTTCCTCCTGCGCCACGTGGGCGTGCGTGCATTGCGCGCCGCATGGCCATACCACGTGATCACGCACGCATGTGCAGTGCCGAAAACCAAAACAACAAAAAAAACAGCATGCACAGAGGCCAAAATCAAGATTAGATTAGAGCCGGTTCGGGGGCGTGGCCAACGAGCAATCGCTCCCGGTTTGGCGAGCAGGGGAAAATTCCCACTACTGGTTCTATAGAACCGGTCCGAACCGGGAGCAACCCACCTCTGACCACATCGGCTGCTTGACTGTTGTATTATAAGCCTTACTTGATTTAACTTCCCCCTTCTTATCCCACAGACCAAATCTGCAGTCTTCATTTCTTACTATTTCTCATGAAATGTAAACATGCTTACAAAGCCTGACCTTTGCGCTAACTCTAACACTACTCAGAGCAAACATCTCCCCAGGTCTAATGGTTACAGACAGGCAATTTTGGACAAATGTTAAATCCTTTTGTTCTGCTGGATAAACCATTAATTTATTTTATCACAACCAGATCACACAGTGTGTTGTCTAAATCCTTTCTCTGTCACCTTCCTTTTGTGTCTTCTGTAGATCATATTTCTGGGAAGTAATTGTAGCCCACCTGCCTGGTTTGTTTCAACCCCTGATTAAACTATCTCAAACATAATAACTTTACCAGCAAGGCCCTTCCATAAGTAGCAATCAACTCAGATTCTCAGAGACCCATTTTAATCCATCTTGACTTAAAGTTGAAAATGATTCATTCGTCAGCACTGGCAACACAACAAACAGCTTTCCAGAAAGCCACTTAAGTCGTTTGAATTATGTCGGGATGTTTCTATAGTAACAAGGGGAAAATATTTTACACTCGAGTCCATCTGTTGTAATGCATAGCAGAGCAATCTGGCTCAGGATCACATGACAAATTAATCTTCATTTGAAAGCTTCCATGTTGCAATCTCACAGGAAGGCATATGTACCCAAAAATGCAGAACATGAAGGAATGGGAACATAAGTGGTCTTGGGTATGAGCTGTTAAGTTACACAAAGGCATTCACCACCAAGAGTCAAACTGCACTATGAAGTCCAAAATAGGACTATGGAAGGGCCAACAATGATGTCAGATGCCCACACCAAGAGCATGGAGGTAGCCATTTCCCCACACTGTTCCCTTGAAGTGGTATATCCCTGCCTCAGGCTTGGAATGAGAGAGAGAGAGAGAGAGAGAGAGAGAGAGAGAGAGAGAGAGAGAGAGAGAGAGAGAGAGAGAGAGAGAGAGAGAGAGAGAGAGAGACTAGACTGATGGAGTTTGCAGACATTTAATCCAACTACTACATCTTCCCAATCAAATTCTAGATGCTTATAAGAAGCTGGCTCTGAGCCAGGAGATAAATGCATCCTATATTAACATGCCAACTCAGCAGAGTGAGCAGGGAGCACCCCAGGTAAGAGTAGTCAGAACAAAATAAAAATGCCCATCCAGTTGCCTGGCCCTTTAAGAGCCTTTCTTCTTTAAACAAGGAGGTGGAATATAGCAGACTGGACTGTAGAGAGTAGCTGTTAATCCTGACAGTCTTTGTTGAAAGATGCTGCTCACTTAGAGCTCTCCATGGTCCTAATGATATCAGATTCCAAACTGCAGAGTGAAATCTCTCTGACCTTTGTGTTGAAAGAGCATAAGAGAGAAGTGGAAGTCATCAGCAAAGGACATGCGTGTTACTGGGGTCCAGAGCACTGTACATGCATTGTAGTGTTAAATTTCTTCATGATCCCCACTCTGCAAGAATAACAAATGAAGGGAATGGGAGAATGGGGATCAATGTGTTTGAGGAAGGAAGAAGCAAGGAAGGAAGCAAGGAAGGAAGCAAGGAAGCAAGCAAGGAAGCAAGCAAGGAAGCAAGCTTTGTAATTGCAGAATCATCTTTGCATTCCAAAACTTTTTGGAAGATTATTTTATTTTATCCTGTTATTAATGTTCACACATTTTACTGACTATAATTGCAAAACATTAAAAGCTATTTTTGATAAATAAACTAAATGGAATACATCAGGATTAAAACATCCAGTCAGGGAGGATTAATCCCCATAAACAATACAATGTAAGCCTTTTAAATTGATTTTAACCACAGGCAATAGGGAGACAAAACATTTACATAGCAGCGATTAAGTGCTGAGGAATCTCCTCCATAGTGTTCTAAGGATTTTTGTTTCAAAACTTAGAAAAAACAAATTTCCTTCACAATCTACTATTCAAATTACGGTAAATATAAGAAAAGAGGGAAGAAAAACCTTGAAAACTTTTGACAAATGGCTTTCAGTATAAACCAGGGGATTTAAAGGAGCTCTAGAAAAGAATGTTTATTTTCACGTTTAATCTTTGATTTCTTTTTGGATCTGTAAACCATCAACATATATATTGGCATCAACAGTGTGAACCTACCCTGTTTCCCCTAAAATAAGACATCCCCTGATAATAAGCCCAATCGGGCTTTTGAGTGCATGGCAATAAGGCCAAGCGCTTATTTCAGGGTTCAAAAAAATATAAGACAGGGTCTTATTTTCGGGGAAACATGGTATACTGTATGTGTCAGCTCTGCATTGAAGTTTATTCCTGGGGAAGTGGACATCAGATTGCAGTGTAATCTATGCATACGTATCTATGGCAGCAGCTCTACATCACTAGTACATCTGGCTTTCAGCCAATATTGCCTGTCCCTATTTGGTAGCACAAAACTGGTTGCTTATGCAGTACAGGGGTCTCCAACCTTGGCAATGTTATGTTTGTGGACTCCAACTCCCAGAATTCCTCAGCCAGCATTTCTGGGGAGCTCTTCTTCCCCTTCAATGGGGCCACAGATCTCTAAACTAGCCTGCTTTGGCTTTGCAGTTGGCTTTCCAGTTAAAAAAATGAAAACATTTTTTTCAAGACCTAATTATATCTTTGTGAATAGCCTGCCAGCTCCAGCAACCTTAATCAATAAAACCCGATATGGAGACAAGTGAGAGAAATGTTCAGGTGTTTGAGCCTAAAATAAAATTTAGAACCTTTATTACATGTATTTTGCCAAGTAAGCATTTGCTTTCCCACCCCTACCCCCTTTTTCAGATGATAAATCTCAACTTCACAAAGAATGGTTGGTTAATGGCAAATGAAAATTGAAGTGAAAACATGAACATCAAGATAGCTTCTTCTCTAATTAACTTCAGGAGAAGAGAATATTATGTGCTTTGCCCAGGTTAACAGGTAAATTGGATCTGTGACTGGGCTCAGGACCTAGAGTTTCATTACTGAGTGGAAATTTGAACATGGATCTCCTGATTTCATATCAAGACTGCTAACCACTCGGCTACACAGGTAATTAATGAGTCAAGGTAGACATGAAGCAAGCATATTCTCCAGATCGGAAGCCTGGAAAAAGCAGAGAAACAAAAAAAAACAACCAAGTAGAAACACATTTCAAAGCGTTTGGTGCAGATCCCATACTCCAAAAAGGCAGACTTATATAAAAATATTGTATCCAATCTGAAGTTTCCTCATTTTATGGGGAGGAAGGGTGAATTATTTTTTTTAATGATGAAAGTTGTTTGCTTTGTCCCCAAAATCCTTTTTTTCCCCCCATGAAGTAATTTTTTCCTGCATTTCCCAGCCACAAGAATTCATTTGGCTAAAATAATTAATTGAACATGTTTTAAAATAAGGCAGACAGGAATCGTTCCTTTTTCTTTCCCCAGGGTTAAGTCAAGTCTGGGAAATAAAGAAGTTGGAGTGAGGTTTTATTTAATACAGATAAAATGATGGCCAAGCCCAACTAAACCCGAGAAGGCTCAGGGTGTGTCTGACCAACATCCCTGTAATTTGTAAGGCAGCACAGTATATAGCTTCACCCATGAGACACCTGCAAAACCTTTATTTCCAATCCAGCAATCTGAAACAAGCCATGCTCTCCGATAGCTAGATTTCATTCCCTCCCTCCTTCACCTTCTCCGTTTTCTAAATGTGGATGAAGCACTAGCTCACATTTTAATTTAAACCATTCATCCATTACTAGTATTGTGGAAAAGCAAGATTTTCAAACTTCATGAAATGTAGATCATCCCAGAGGCTGAATTAGCTGGGAGGTACAGAGAGTTCATTTCAGCACATAACCAATATATTTTTTGCCTCCATCACAGGACAATGCGATCTTTTAAGCTAGAAACGTTATGTATTAAGCTTCAACCTCCTCCATGCAGGGCAGGTGCTGTCCCGTCACATGACAGGTAACAAAACTCAACCAAACGAGTTTTTCAATCAAAGCACATGCACACATAGGCAAGGCCTTGAAAGTTAAACATTTGATATATGGATTTCAAAACAGACATTAGGCAATTCATTGGAATTTCAGCTTTTAATAGTGCTGGATTGTATCCAGTATTCTCATCCCATTACTTTCTCATACACTCAAAGAGGAAAAACTGGGATGTTCTCATTTCAGTGTTACATTTAGAAAGATACAACATCTCTTCACTGGTCTAGTTCACTATTGGGTTGCAAACCAACTTGATGCCAACTCCAAACCCAGAGCAGATCAGTTTGTTGGCGGTGTTGTTTTTAAACTCACTTAAGGCAGAACAGGCAAGTACAAATTTATGGAGAATTATAATTGTTCAAAAATTCCATCTCCAATCTGTAGTTCAGAAATTGATCATGCATCAAAAGGAAAGAGAGGATTGAGGGTTGTTAGTGTCAGGCAGTGATTTTATATTGCCTGTTACATGTATATGCAGGGAGCTGCATCCCTATCTGATATAATGGTTTATTCCTGAGCACATGATTAATATGTTCCTAGTACGCATGTGTACATTCCTTTCTTTGATCCGTCCTTCTCATCTTGACAGTTAGATTCACTGTTTGCCCTGATTCAGAGTAATCCTTGTGATCTGGACAATTTTCCATCCTAGCATCTTAGAGTAGAGGTGGAGATGACCTGAGACATCCTGCTTTTAGCCATTGGTTTCCATCTCTGCTTCGTAATCGCCAGTCCAGAAAAGTAAATGGTGATTTTCCTACCTGCTTAAAGTTCTGCTTTCTTCCCGAAAAGGATGACTAAATTAATCTTGCAATCTTCTTTGACCTCAACCTCTGACACAGATGTCCAACTCATTTAGGAAGGAGCATCATTATTTCTTACACCCCTCCCTTATCCATCAGCCTATATCACTGGTTCCCAACGTGGGGCCTACGCCCTACAGAGGGGCAATTTGATTTTTAATGGGGGCAATTGGAATCTTGTTTAAACCAAGTTAATGGCCTTTTAGGCTTCCTCCGCATGAGTAGGAGTTCACTTTTTGAATAGTAAAAATTATATGTCACGGGGGGGGGGAATCAGGATTTTAGAGATGCTTAGGTGGGGCATGGCCAAAAAAAGGTTGAGAACCATTGGCCTATATGAAGCTTTTCACATGTACTGTATTCCTTACTATAGGATCCTCTCTCTTTTTTTTTTGCAACACATTTAATTTCATTCTGTTTCTTCATCTCTTATCTTTATTGTAAGTTTCATCACATTGTGGTGAAAAACAAAAATCCATAGATTTAAAAAAAAATAGCTCAAAAACGTTTGCATCAAGTTCTGTGAAATTTGGTACGGTGTCTACATTTTAATGCTTCAGCTTTCAGACATTCCCTCCTGTTCATAGTTTTGAAAAACAGGAAGGTTTTAATTGTTTCTTCATCCTTTCCTGTAAATAGTGGGAGACCCTAATTTCAGATATGTCAAACTAGGCTAGCCCCGGATTGACACAAGACAGGCTGAGTTGCTTTTAGAACCAAGGATCTGGGAACAAAGCAAGTGGACTTTATCAGCAAGGTGCTGTGCGAATTGGTCACTGTTGAAATGAGAATAATATCTCATAGAGGCGATGTAGGATCTTTTCTTGGAATTCAAACAGTTAGAAATAAAACCGAGATTAAAAGTCTAATAGAAATTATTTATTTCAGTACAAAAACAATAAATCCTGAATAAACTACATTTTGCTGAGTAACACGACCGTTCAGGTCAACAGCTAAGGCAAGAGAATAAATGGTGGTTTAGGAATGCACACATGCGCACTCATCATATCACGTGTTCTGCTTATATTGGAATGTACCATAATATTAGGATAGGGGTGCATGACCCTGCATAGACATACAACTGACAATATTCACTACGTGACAGTCACAACAGAAGCCAGATGACAGAGCTGTAACAGAGAATTAGCTTCCCTAAACACAGCTGCTGAGATAGCAGTCTACAGATACGATGAAAGAGCAGAAAAATAAAGATTCCTTTCTCAACGGGTCTAATGTGTGTTTGCATGATTGAGTTGGGCCAAAGTTTTCTTAGGACAACCCCATGATTGTCACACAAGCTATTAATTCCTGGACCCTCCAAGACCTGGCTTCCAAGGCATGGAGGATAAAGACTCCCAACCCCAGTAAGTGAATGGTCTCTACCCCCACCCTGGCCTTTCAGGGTGGGGTAGAGAAGGGGCATTGGTCTTACCTGATATGCCTCTTCTAGGAGTGGTGGATATAGCAGCCAGCCTCAGTCCAATCACAGAGCAGATGGAGTTAACCCATGTCTGGCTGCTATATCCACCATGAGGGAGAAGGGGCGTTGGTGTTACCTGATCGCCGTAGAAGCAGGTGATTGTGCCTCTGCAGATTGGTGCCTAGATGCCGCTTTCTTACACAATTTGTCTAGCGCCTTGTGGCGCCTCTTTTCAGCCTCTTTAACTGCACTTGAGCCCTCAGAGGAGGATTTTTTCTTACTAGGCGCCTTGGCTGGATGCCCAGAAGCTCAGGGAGGGACTCTACCAAAAGCAGAGTAACTGGCATACCAGAAGGGTCACTAGCTTATCCCCATACCTGCATTTAATACAGAGGCATTCACAATATGCTACCCTAGGAGTAAATTCACTGGTCACAGGAAAAATAACTTGAAATCTCAGCACACATATATACATCAGGGCTGTTGAAGGACCTGAAATCCAAGTAGATGGATCCCTGAGTTGGTGACATTGTGACCTTTGTCCATACAGGAGCTGTAGTTCATCCATTACAAGATCATAGATGAATCAAGGTTGTTACAACGAACCTGACATTTATTATCAGTACATTGAGATCAAGATCATCAGTAATTGAAATTAATGAGGCTAATGGATTAGAAACAGAGATCATCACCAAATTGAAAATATTTTCCTTGAAAGAGCTATCCAGAATCTCCCACTATATTTTCAACTTAACACTATATGTTCATCCTTAAGAACTAGGATATACCTTCCTCTTTCCCGCTTCTGCATCCTAAATCTCTTTCCCTAAGAATCCACTTTTCAGGTTTTCTCCCATTTTTTTCTGAGCAATCACATCATGTAGTCTGTTTATTGGCAATACCAATCCAGCTACACCACCCTTAAGTCTGTACCACACCCCTCCACCAACACATAAGCTCCCCCCAAACCATCTGGAGAATCTTCACAATGCCTTGGCACCCTCTGATTAATGCTGAGGGGCTGGGGCCTCATTCAACCATTAGTGTCCCCCTCCCCATAAGGCTATGTTGCCTCACACTAGAGCAGGGGTCGGCAACCTTAAACACTCAGAGAGCCATTTGGACCTGTTTCCCGCAGAAAAGAAAACACCGGGAGCCACAAAACCCTTCCCATGCCTGACTATTTCCTGAGCTGACACAAAACTAGCATATATAGTTGAATTAAAGATTCTGTTTTCTTCTAAAAGTTTTCTTTTCTTGGATTTATTCATGGTTGGCCTACCGTGGATCGAAAAGCGGAATAAATTGAGTGCCGCTGGGTGTCGCACATTGGCAGTTGTGACACATATTTTGAGCGACAGGGAGCCACAGCAGATGGATGAAAGAGCCACATGCGGCTCCAGAGCCGCGGGTTGCTGACCCCTGCACTAGAGACAGGTGATCATAGCTTGAGGTCCTCAAGGTCCTCTGAACTGTCCAGCTCCATCGGGAGGAGGTGGGACTAGTGATGACCTAAGCATAAAGTCCCAAATGACTCCAGAGCCATCCAGTATATGCATGTCAACCCTTTAAGGTTAACCAAATATGGAAATCAAAGATATGCAAGCTAATACTACTTTTATTACGAGGGTATAGCAACAAAATCTTGCAGGTCTGAATGCACTTCCTCTCTCTCTCTCCCTTTATCTTCATGAGAACTAGGGAAGATTGTATCTAAGATGCTTTCTCAAATTACATTTTTGCCCCAGACTTAAATTTCTTTTATCTGTTATCCTGGCTGTGGCTCTACCTTCTGTTCTTCAGGGTTATTCTTTCTTCTCACCGCATCGCCTGATCAGAATAGGGCTGTCTGTGTTTATGTACTAGTACTATACTATAATATGATGGTTCATATTATAGCATTGGAAAATGGAATTTATCCAGTGAAAAAAATCTAATTGTGCTTTTATAATTCCCGATCCTTAAAAATACCCACACAAAACCCGTAACTAATGGTATAGTGTTAGAGCCAAGCAAAATGAGTTATAGCATAGACAGATTATTGATAAAACAATTGAGTGAACAATGAAGTATCCCCATATGATTTTTCAGTTCTTTAGATACTAGCAAACTCTTTCAAATTTATTTTAGCAAGTCATCAAGAATCAACCATGAAAATCCATAGATGGCAGGACGCATACTTATAATGGCATTGTATAAAGTGGAAACTTTCTAGATAGTACCGGTGGGTTGCATTCAAATCATTACATATTATCATGCCCGTTATCAGTTAGTCTATCCTTTGGATTGACAGCTTTAAAACTACTTTAGAAAACTAATCTAAAAAAGCTAATTCAATTCTTGCCATCAGCTGCTTGGGGTTTTTTTTTTTGTCATAAAACTGTTGAAAACAAAAATATATCTTGAATCTGATCAGTTATAATTTAAAGATGTGGGAGTTGTTTGGGGGGCAAAAAGAACAGACTAATACAACACAACATACTTTACAATTAAGGATTAAATCATTTAAACATTGTCACCATTTCTTAAATATATTAACATTCCCTAGATCAGTGTTTCCCAACCTTGGCAACTTGAAGATATCTGGACTTCAACTCCCAGAATTCCCCAGCCAGCATTCGCTGGCTGGGGAATTCTGGGAGTTGAAGTCCAGATATCTTCAAGTTGCCAAGGTTGGGAAACACTGCCCTAGAAAACTTAGTACAAATGTCTGAATAAAATGTTGATAATGTTTGAGGCATTGGTATTTCATTCTAACATCACACACACACACACACACACACACACACACACACACACACACACACACACACACACACACATTTAATGTAGAAACATAACATCTTGTAAAGAAAAGAAAGACTATACACAGAGACACACTTGTATAATATACACAGATACAATCATATGGCTGCACAAAACTTTTCATTAATCTTCACAAAACATCCTTACAGTGTTTCACTCAGCTCTTTAGAAGATGAGGATCATGTTGTTTTTGGAGGACTTTCAAAGGAGCTACAAATCATTTTGATACCATTACAGAAGAACAGCATATTTAATATTAATTCCTCTTTCATTTGCTATTGGAATGATCTACTCTGAAAGGTAAAAATGTGCACAGTACAAATAAACAAACTCTCCGTGTCATGAATTCACATTTATTAAAAGTAACTGCAATTAATTCAAGTTGTCCATCAGTAAAAGTGGGTGCTAGGAATAAAAGTGAGTGCCCATGTTTGAAGGGTGCCAATTTAAATATGGTGGCCAGGTCCTATTTTTCAATATTTATTTAACAAAATATTATTTTTGTAGATCAGTATATGTCAAACTGAATTTTCAATAGGAAGTGGCCACAAAGATTTTTCCTGTAATTTTTTAAAAATGAAAATAGAATTTAACATAAACATAACAGAACTAAAATGAATCTGCTTTCCTTTCCATCAGCCCACCCAGCCTTGATTTATCCATTAGAGGTAGTCCTCGATTATGACCACAATTGAGGCCAAAATTTCTGTTGGAAAGTGAGACATTTGTTAAGTGACTTTTGCCCCCTTTTTACGACCTTTCTTGGTACAGTTGTTAAGAGAATCACTGCAACTGTTCAGTTAGTGACATGGTTGTTAAGTGAATCCGGCTTCCCCATTGACTTTGCTTGACAGAAGGTCACAGAAAGTGAACAGGTGACCCCAGGACACTGGAACCGTCATAAATATGAATCAGTTGCCAAGTGTCTGAATTTTGATCATGTGACCATGGGGATGTTGCAATGGGTGTAAGCTGAAAAACAGTCCTAAACCACTTTTTTTCAGTGCTACTGTAACTTCAAACGGTCACTAAATGAACTGTTGTAAGTCGAGGACTACCTGTATATACCCACTAATCTTCCCAGCACCTTCTCTTCCTCCTCTGATTAGTGCATTCACCCACCCCCTCAATTTTATCTTAGTCTCTTACAACTGTACTGTGGAAAATACTATATACTGTATTTTACAGTATATTAAAAAGTATTGGTGGGATTTATGCTAATAATTTTTCTAAAAATTCACATTCTTAATTCCTGTTAGGATTTCTTCATTCTTATAGCAGGAGTGGGTTCCTCCTGGTTCAGACTGAATCATCTGAACCGGTAGTGACCCGCTGGTGATGTCACTGTCGGTGCTGGTCCATGCACGCCGCCATCTTTTTTTTGATTTTGTGCGAATTTTTTTCCCTTCCGCGGCTTGAAAAAGGGCCCGCCTGCCCACCCACAGGTGAATTCTGACCTTTATTTGTTCACCCGAAGCACAGCTGATGAGCTCCTCAGCTGTGTTTCGGGCTCATTCCTGCTTCTGAGCATGCGCAGAAGTCAAATCACACAAGGGGACACACGCGCGAGTGGAGCAAGTGCGCACGCAAAACGTCGTGATGCGAATCGGTGATGAAGGTAAGTGGAACCCACCCCTGTCTTGTAGGTGTACTCTCCACACTGCCATCCCCAACACACACACACACACACACACAACACACACACACACACACACACACACACACACACACACACACACACACACACCATGATTTTATATCAGATATTTTTCCCTTAAGCTCAGCTTTAGGGAGAAAAAAAATGAAAAGGAAGATGCTTTATTTTCTGGCCAAAATGGAGAAATACAGAATTTAAGAAAAATGTGCCCATTTTTGAAAACAGAAAACCGTATGATCACAAACATTGAAATAATTTTAATAAGAAATTTCTTTCTGAAGCTAATGTAACTAAAATGGAATTTATTGGAAAAGGGGAATCCAAGAAAAATAAAGAAAGTCAATAGTCATGTATAAGGAATTCCAAATTAAAATCAATAATATTTCTCTAAATAGACCATAGAATGGCACGGGCAGTTTTGGGGCTCCAAGTGTGGCCTACATAACACCACTGCTCCATGGCTGGTTTGCTTCTGGATGGAATTGAAGGTAATC